>WURT03047845.1:0-14421 GCA_009936505.3 Holothuria glaberrima
GTCTGTTTCGTTCCCTTTGTAAGTCTTGTTAACAATCGTACCACCATTCCATAACAATGATAACGTTGGTGGTACTGTTCGAAAATGATAGAAATCAGCAAGTAAAGGAACACGGATGTGAACATTAACAGAGGGAAAATAACTTGTTTGTTATGTTATTTTGATTTTGCTTATACAAGTGTGGGGGCAAACGTTAGCCTCTAAGCTAAGATAATATACCATTATCTCAAATAACTTTTCTAATCCTTTAACCACAATAATTTTGTGCCCGCTTGTCTAGAACCTTTAAGTTTTATTAATACTCATATCCCTAGGATAGCTATTACATAACTTAAATAGATATGTTAATTTTAGCATAGAATCAACGCCGAAAGATCTGTGTATATGTGTGAATTCTAGTAAATACGCATAAGAGCTCACAGAAGTTCGAGCTGTTTTTACTAATTTGCCTTTGTTGTAGCACCATACTACGGTATCACTTATTTAAAGGGTCCCCACCCCTTCATCACATCTAAGCGAGAGATATTTATAAGACCTTACCCCAAAACATAGAAGTTCCAAATTATCTATGCTAGCCACCCTCGGATACATGAGATTACGTGACAAGTTTCGTTCTATTCTACTTGATTTCGTTAAGGCCCTTCATTCTGCCTTGCAAATGTACGTAAGACCATATGTCTCATGCATCTCTTTTTTGAAATAAAATTGAAAAAAAAAAACTAATAACGTTCCCTGAAATATATTCTGTGCAACTGAACTTAATCTGAATCTGTGTCATGAAAAATGAAAGTTGGAAGGATTTATGATATTGTTTATCAGGAGAAAGTGAAAGAATCAAAATAAGGTCGAATTCAACACACTCCGGTCGATTACTGGCTGTAGCGGACAAATATTGCAATAAAAACGTGCATTTTTATATCATTTGGTACTACTAAAAAACAACATGTATGAAGTTTATACAGTGCAATTACGTTGGTTATGCTACAAATTGTGGCAGAGTACAAGCTTGCTCGTAAATTTTCTTTAAATTTAATGTATATTGCAAAAATTCCTAAACGGTCGAAAATCGTAAAGATTACCCGGGTAAAACAAGTAGTATTCGACCCCGAAATAGTATTCGACCGATTGACAAAACTTTAAATTTTTGTCTAGAATTTGAATTTTTAATACGTTATTTTGTAGTGATCTTTAACAACTAGAATCAAGTTCCTTCTAACCCCAGAAGTTGGAATTTTGTAACCCTTTTTTGTTTTCGTTCTTGTCTAAATTTCATTCCTACGTCTAATTGTATGATGACTTGTAGGTGAATCCGTAGAGCCCCATGGTAAATAAACACTGCTCTTGTAAGTTCGATAACTTAAAACTAGTTTTAAATTACTAAAAGGTTTTTTTCTTAGCATACTAACATATTTTGATTCAAATTTATACCGTTTACACACGTCGGCTTCTTGGTGAAAGCTATGATTTGGAGTGCGCCCCCTTTTGAGTCATAATAAGTTCGATGTCCAAATGTGGCCATCGAACAAAGCTCTAAAGTGCGTGAACATAGTGGTAGTGAAGTATGTGTCATGTTGTCTATTAACGACGATTTATCAAGGAAAGGGCGTGTGATACTTTGCCAGACAGAGACGGGATAAATACTTTCACGACGGAAACCTGTTACAACAATTAAAACAGGTCCCAATGCTGTCTTTGCTCATGTATATTGAAAACATAACACCGGTAACCCTCCATGCATTTCAAAGAACGATAAAGAAAGAGTAAAAACCTGTAATAAAATGAAACTTATCAGAAACTTTTCAAAGCATGTTTGCAAAAACGAAATATTTTTGCCAAGGATTAACATTGTCATGTATCTGTAAGATCACATAAATTTCATAAAAGTCATTTTAAAGAGGTGCTTGATAGGTTGTATTTTTCATTAATTCTAATTTTTCAAATAGCTCTTTACAACATGAGCTTTTATATTTTTAAATCTTGGTTACAGTTATTTGTATATTTTCATAAGAATTATAAGTTATTTGCATCTGTAAGGCAAGAAGAGAGGGCCGTTGAACAAACGGGAGATGGATGCCCCATGATTAAAGAGATCAGTCAGTCATAACAGCACAAGTACGGTATGTCGTAGATTATGGTGACTGAATTTGTGCCACTCACTAACAAAGTCGTTCTATAGACCTATTTTTCTTTTGTTTATTCTAGACATACGATGGACTAACTTGGACTCACCGTGTTACTTATGAGTCAATGCAAAGGTTAGGGGAAGAATATGCTGTAAGCCTGTAAAGAGGAAGTCTGGAAAACTAAAAAAAGGCAGACATCGAATAGAATAAAAGGTTAAATCAATGTTGTTTGGTGTATTTATGATGTTGGAACAACAAACAAGTGCCTCCGAATGTCTGGAGGAATGATTTGATTGATTTAATGTTGTTAGTTGTTTGGTTTACTAGAAGAGAATGCAAAGAATATGTGTGTTATGTGTTTTCGCTAAACAGTTGCTTACATCACATGAAAGTTTAATATCTTTCCCAATTTTGGTGGCCCCGTGTAACTTGATAATGTACAAAGACATCGATGATGAACAACAGAGTATTGATCCTGAAATGTTCTCCCAATTACTAGGCCTACTTACCTTTTGTATTTATCTTCTAATTTATTCAAATGTAAAGTAAAAAATTGTCGATAAATATGAACTCATTTGGCGTGGTAGTACCACCTTGGTATTACTCTTAACTGGTTTGATATTTTCAACCTTAAGTAATGTAATACTTACTGTAATTCAATTTTTGTAATAATAATTCTAATGAGTGATATTTTCTGCCACTCAAAGCAGCATTCCAATTGATCACACCATGCTACTTTTTCAGACCCTATACCTACTTCATTACTTTCTACTTTAACAGAATCACGTGGATGTGCATTTGAACCTATAATGATGTGTTTTTGAATACAGGACAACACACTTCTGTTATTGGAGAAGGAGATGAAGTGAAGCTGAGGAAAGATCGGCTGTAAAAGATTTCAGTCGTAAAAACAAAAACAAAATTCTATTCATCTGTTCACACATTATTTCATTTCCCTTAAAGTTTAAAACTATAACTGCTATAACTTGGAAAATTTTCTTCCAGTTGTTTGGAGGTAATAGCAGTGGAAAAGCACGAAAAGACCCAATTACAGAACAATTGAGTATAAAGTCCCACAAGTCCTGGGAGTTGGGCTAAAAAGTTCCTTTTTGGCAACAATGGCCTAAAGAAATGTAGGACTTTTTTACATTTGGTTGAATGTATGAACTAGAGATTAACATATTTTAAAGTTTTAAAAAACAAAATCAATTGTCTTAAAAACAGAGAAAGTATGTTATATGAGATTCATTAATTCAAGTTTACTTTTGATCATATTATGATATGCAAGTAAGTGAGAGTATTGTATCAATTAGGAAGTGGACAAGAATTTGTCATGTACTTCCGCCCTCCTCTCGATCCTTTCAGTTTCATATTATAGTAGGCATATTCAAAACCATCCTCAAACTTTTCTACTGCAAAAAAATTAAGATTACAGTACAGATTTTAAGATTTCAAGCAGCTGTTCAACTCCTTGACACAAAGTGAGATTTATTCTATATTAACAGCAGCTTTAAATAAAGTTTTTTTTTGGTTCTTGACCTTAGTTTATGATGATTCAGAACTCATGGTCAACATTCGTGTGAATCGGTTTTGCTTGGAAATTTCCATAGAATATCAAGAAGACCTCCATACCATCAAATACATGTACCCTGTTTTGTGACAATTTAATTTGAAATGAAGTTATACAGCTACATGTGGCGGATACTATACTACTTGGATATCTAGCCTTTAGATGCTGTCCACCTTTACAAACGTCGGAATTCATTGGTTGTCTTTGTAAAGAAATACATTCAGTCTTTTTAATTGTTAGATGTTGTAATACAAAGTGGATGGGCTATATAATATCCTGTTAGATTGTATGAATTGTTCGTCTTGAAAATTTGATGATAACTTTTATATTTCATACAATATTTGAAAATAGGCCTTAGTCGGCCTCTGTGTAAAAGCTCTGTTGGCGACATGGTATAAAGTTCATATGTTTTAACTATACAGAGTTGTCAATTTTTGAGAAATGTGTTCATAGCAACTATTTTACTTTTCTACACTGTAAAAGTGATATTAATCGGTTGTGTATTCACTGCACCATTGTAAATGGTCACTGTAAAATCACCAACTTACAAGCTCACCTCACGATTTCTTGGATTTAGTCCATCTGGTTAGGATTAGAATGACATTACTCTTTCTGGCGTAATAATGGAGAGTACATGAGTAGGTGCTGAATTCATCCTTCTCATTCAGTTTCCGATGGTTCAATGTATTATTGAACTGAACCAATGCAAAGTAGTATGTATTATTTTACTAATACTACTGAGACACCAAGTTGAGACTGAGTGAATTTTAAGTAGCCTAAGATACTGAAAGCCTCTATGCTTATTCAAAGAACACAATTTTAGAATCTTAATTGAATTGTTAAACTTTCCAAAGAAATGAAAAAGGCTTGAAAGGTTCCCTCAACTGTTTTATGTTCAACGTTCAAAATTGCCATCGTGTAACATGGAAATATTGTTACACCTTTGGGAACTTATAAGAACTTTCCATTTGATTAGGTAAAATAAACTTAAGATGTTTCACGTAAAGTATATTTGCCATAGCAACAACTATTTGAAGTCTCATAGCATAATTGATTAATATATCATGAAGGTCGAAAGTGCAATAAACGTCGGACAATTGAGACACGTACATAAAAGTGCCTCAAGAAAACATTATGAGAACATGTAGCAATGGAAAGAGAAAATCACACATTTATGTATTTTGTCAAGGACATCTTTGTTGAACAAGAGCATACCTGGATCATTGTACTATTACAGATTTGTTTAATTATTTAAAAATTTTCTTAACGTTTCAAAAGTTTTAATGAAGTACGACTGAACAAAATAGAATACAATTGAGGAAGAAATTAAAATCATTATCTCTGGCTCATTTTTTGCATGATTGTGGGTTTCATTTCCATTGTGTGTATAAAAGCAATGAGATTAAATGGGGCTGAATTTACATCTTTTATGGCAGATGAATAGAACTAAAACTTTTAACAGACATCATTGCTTGATCAACTGGGTATGCAACGGGAAAAATTCACTTAAAATCGCCAAATACTTTCACTATTAACCACATTACAATGGAAGGGCTTTTGTGTGAAAAAAAGCTATAGCACACAATTGGTAAGCGCGGCAGTTATATTACTCCGTGCTTTTCTTTTTTATTTCCTCATTAGATTTGCTGTGAGTTTACTCTCATTTCTTTTCATACGGGACAAACTTTTACTTTCAGAAAAGAAAAAAGCAGCATAATCGCTACTTCGTTGAACAAATATTGAATGTACAGTTGCAATACAAAAAGGTATGATCATAGGGAAAACTTCTTTCAGTGTTATATGCTGTGTGCAACATGATACATTACTAGCATGTCAAAGTGAAAAACGTTATTTATATGACCTTATCTCATGTAGCACAACTTTGAGAGTTGGGTTAATACAATGTTCCTGCAGATTTGTTCCAAAAGTCCGTGTTTTGTATGACATGGATTCTAATCCGACACTTCAGTAAGGGTAAAATCGTTATCAAAAGTTGAAAGTGATTCTGTGTGACAACGTTTAGAATAATGTTTCCTCTAATATTGAGAAATGTTCATACTATGTGTATGACAGTAAGTAAGAGAAAATAATATATAATACACCTGTATAATACAGACTTTTTACATGCAAAAGAACATTTTTCAGTACAATAAGTCTTCCCTCGGTTAGATTAGTTCGTATTTACGTTTATTTCTCCTCTAAATTTGCCTGAGAATTGGCAAATACTGACATGAATAGTTGAATTCCAAGCAAGGGTTATGCCTTTCCTTATCCTTTTCTTTGTCATTTTTGAAAAAAAGAATGGGCTACTAGTTTAATGTATAACATATATCATAATTATACCAATGAAATTGGAACACAAGCCACTTTGTGGTCCCTTTGTTAGCTTATGCAGGTCTGTAAGCGATCTCCATTTGCTAAAATATAGTAATATCGAGTCCTCACGTCCTAATGATTTTGTTTTAAAACTTACTGTGATTCTGAGATAAAGTAAAGAATACATTATACTTTGGGTGACTCATTGTTTCTCTCTTTAATGTAGGCTGTACAGTTTTCCAAGGTGATCAAAATGAAAACAAAAAACACAATCTCCATACAATTTCCTTATTGTGGAGTATTTCGATCGCCTATCATTGCACCAAAGGAATTTCGCTTCTTAGAATTTATCGTTTTTCCGTATTAGTTGAACAACTTCACAATTAGACATCACTGCTCAATATATCCGTCCTCATACTCGCAAATATTATTTTCAAGAGTGAAGTATTTTTGATCCCCATTTTCTTCATCACCGTTGTTTCCATCCGTATCCTGAATGATGATAAATGAAACATTTATTGTTTTTTTTTTCACTTCCTTTTTTAGGACCTAGACTTATTGGAGACGATATGTGCATTTGTCTCATCACTCACTTGAAGCAGGATGTGTGCAGTTTCTTTTAACAAAATAAAAGAAATAAGTAAGATACAAACTGAATCTGAACAAATGTTATGACGACAAAGGACTTACTTGTTTTGCACTTTGCAAAAGACACACAAGTTTCTGTTTCCATTCACTTAATTCTGGCCTGTCTTCCACTGAAGTATCCCAAGATGCAAGCATCATACTAAATCTGCAAAAGTAGCAAAAATATGTTATTATTTAAATACTAGTAACACTGTCACTGATTTTGCAATTATTTGTCACATTGTCTTTAAGCAAAGATTTTCTTAATTTGATGGTTAACTCTTATTAAAAGGTTTGTTATAATGATATTCTTTTATAAGATAAGATGATACTTATTACTATGCAACCAAGGAGATTAGCAGATTGGTTAGGTCAGACATGGGAAATAGGATATATGGGTAATGGTGTAAAGTGAAATAAAAAATTTCGGCAGATTGCTGTGCAGAACTGTGCTAATGCACAATCAATAGTTTCTTTTACATTTAGAGCACAGAAATCCAAGTTTTAGCTACATTTTCCCTTACACTGTTAGAAGTTAGTATAATACTTCCAGTCTTGTTCCAGAATTTTTTTTGTTAATACTGTTTAACTTAAAGACAAGATTTGGCAGGAACGAAGACCAACCAAGAATTTCTGTTTTCTCGAAAAAAGGACTGATGGACCACAAACTAGGACATGGGCTTTTGGTAACTATGAAAACATACCTACTGAATTAATATTTAATTCCATTTAATTAGACCGACAAATCGTGTCAGGGTGTTCCAAAAATCATATGCCATTGACAATGTTCACAGGCACGTGTGGAATTGTGGGTAAAAATAGGCAATATGTCTACCCCATGAGTAATTTTTCCCTCCAAACAGGGGAAAAAAGATTCTCCCGAAAAGCGGGAATCTCCCGAAATGTCCATAGACAAAGACAACGATGGAGAGTGGAAAAAAAAGTTGCATAATCTGTTTTCATTACAACAAAATGTCGAATACTATTAAAACACGCAAAATCCAAACAGTCAATATCTTAACTTTTTCACTAGTAGGAAAAACAGGATCTATGAAAGAGGGAGGAGATCTATTCGAAGATGAAAATGTACAGATAAAAAGCATACACTTACATTCCTCCAGGACAGATCAACGGTTGTTCAAGATACCTCATTTTTCGTATTTCTTGCTCTATTTCTTCACACGTTAATCCTCCATACGGAATTTCCCCTGGAGAAGGGTGATGTTTAATTAGAGTTACAATATCTTAAAAACAGTCTTTGCATTTAACCTTTCTTTTCGGAGAAAGTTTTGAATAAATACTAGGTACAGGCATAACCATTTCGTACAGATCGTAATTTTATAAAGAGATGGACAATACCTCTTAAAACGGGTTTTATTATTACACGAAAAACACTTGTGGTGGATTTATTAGAAAAAGTGATTTATTTACCAAGAGAGAATATTAAAATTCTTATCGTATTTTCTGGAACTATAACAGAAAACTAACAATAGGTCCACGAAAAAAGCACTGAAAACTAACGTACAGGCTGCTATGTTATAAGACAAATGATTTTATAAAGAGATGGACAATACCTCTTAAAACGGGTTTTATTCTTACACGAAAAACACTTGTGATGGATTTATTACAAAAAGTGATTTATTTATCAAGAGAGAATATAAATATTCTTATCGTATTTTCTGGAGCCATAACAGAAAACTAACAATAGGTCCACGAAAAAAGCACTGAAAACTAACGTACAAGTTGCCATGTTACAAGACCAATGAGTTAGCAATTCTATCACTCTCTTTTGTTGAAAACAAGTAAGCCTTCTGATGGATGTCCAATAGAAGATCGGTGTACAAGTGGTTGTATAAAACATTTGAAAATAGGGACGTTCACTCTTAAAACGTCCGGTTTAGATTTGAACCAAATCCATTACGTTCAGCTACTTACATTTTTGATCTCTTTCCGGTTAAGAGCCCATCTGATCGGTTTTTGCTTCAATTTGAACCAGACGTTTTAGAGCGTATGTACACTCTTAAAGAGTGCCGTAATTTTAGTCGGGAATCTGAGTATTTGAACTATGTCGGGCGTTTCTTTTACCAACATGAGGCTTTTTAAGAAAGTTTAGAGTAAAATATTTTGACCATTTTTGGGCGGTTTTCCCGCTCAAATTTTGATCACTCCGCATACGTATAATAATTAAAGTATAGTGAACATATGGACATGCAAACGGTACGTACGTATGTACTCGTCTCACGTTCACAGTCATAAGTAGCTCATCAAACGACGACATACTTTATAATGTAAGTCTCAAATTACCTTGATTAATGGTGGTTGACGGGTTTTAGATTGTGTTTGAAGGTAGATATGAGCACAAGGTATTTTGTGCAGTACTTAATGTTTGTATCGAACTTACTATCAAAACGGTTAAGGAAGAACTTGGTGCTGCAAGTAAGCCAAGGACCCAAATCCTTAGGATCACCCAGGCTAGGATAGGCTGGGCTACATTAACTTGTGAATGTAAGCTTGGTTAGCCTAGACTACGCTAGCTTAAAGATGTGGGCTTAGACTTACTAGCAGCATCAATTTTTCCCTAATCGTTTTGATTGTAAGTTCAATACAAGCATTAAATACTGCGCAAGATATCTTATGCTCGTATTTACTTCAACCCAATCGCCGAGTCTTAAATCCCCATTGTTTATGATAATCTGGTGTCTAAGTTTTTTTTTAGCTTATTCATATTACCATAGTGCTATTGTGACAAAGCAGAAGCTTCTGGTACTCAGGTATGGCTTGTGTATTTCATTATGTATTTAATTATGTCTTGATGGGAGAACAAAACATCGAAGCATCATTTGACAATGCCTTTTAAACCTCATTGTTTTGAATATTAAAGATCAAGAGGACAAAACTAAACAGACTAGACAAAGGCTTTTGAATTTGTGGTGGGTTCTCATAACCTGAATAGCACTTGTTTGTATAGTTGCATATTGTAAAGTGTTTTTCAACGGCATGTGTTATATTTTCTTTTTCAATGAAAGAATTTAATAGTGCAAAATGAATTATAAAACCATTGTTTGTTCAGACATCATGACCTCAGTCACGAGTGATTCGTTACACCTAAAACAGAAATCTAGAAAGGAATAGCTAGATATCGTGATAATGGACAATAAATATCGAAAGGTGAACTACCTACAAAATGGTTAATGTCTTTTCTAATAAACTGATATAATTTCAACAACTGATGGGTAGAAAGTGTACCCAGCGTTCCTGGGGAAAACGATGCCTATTTAACCAGCCATTTTAGAAAGTCTCCTCAATAGTTGGGTAAACTTAGTTTGTTTGTCCAGCTGTTGATTTGCTAACTTTAGCCAATTTTGTTGGTCAGTTTTGCCCATCTTTTAAAGTTGTTGCATATGCACCCAACGTTGGTTAAAACATTGGGTAATTTTTGCCCAACATTTTAATAGTATATGGTTCCCATCCAAATAAATTCAGACTGCATTGATTACTCCCTGTCTTTTAAGCATAACGTCCCAAACTTAAGTTCCATAGCCCATGTTCTAAGCATTACTATGCGTGACATAGCACTGATCTCAGCATTTGTTTTTCAGATAAGTCTAAAAAAATAGAATCACATACCAAGAGAATATATTTCCCAAATGACAACTCCAAAGTTCCATACATCCGATTTCTTGGAGTAAGTGCGCAGGAAAATTGTCTCAGGTGAGAGCCATGCTAAAGGGGGAAGTGGCTTGGATAATAAAACGGAAAAAAGGTGTTGCCACAAACGTGAATAGAAAAACCCATTAACGTTCTGAACTTTTAAGGTAACACCGTGGTACTATCAAATTTAAAGTCAAAGCTGCAAATTTTAGACAAATAACACTACTAGATGTAAACAATTACAACATGTTTTCTGACCGTGTGAAGTTAAGGCTTAATGTGTCTAGTCGCTTTAGTAATGATTATATCCTATTGTGACTGTTGGGAGAAGATATCAAATGTAACTGTATAGCTTCTCTTACACCTTAATTCAAATTGAAGCGTTTTCCAAAATTGTTCTGTGTAGAGAGTGGCATACATTTCGTGGAAATTTCATAACGTTGCTCTAAATGATGCCTACAAATAAATTCAGTACATTTGAAATTTTCATTGAAACGATACCTCAGTTTCTAAAATACTTAAATGCCTGCTTATTCCAGAATTCTATGGGATACACTTAGGATTACTATGTAAGATGTTTCTATGATGAAAATTTCTGACGTTGGCAAGGTAAATTACCTTTTGTAGTATATGGTTCATCCTCTCTGTTGCCAGTGCTTTGGGCCAGAAATCGTACAATTTACAAATACCCTGCTTATTAAGGAGAATTTTTCTAGCACATAGAGCTGGATGAAGATACTATAAACGAGAAAAGAGAAAACAGGTAAATTAAGATGAAATGTACTTTAAATAGTAACTGTTTTATCTCTCGGTTGCCTTCCTATGTAGAAGTCATGTTTTAGATACCTTATCTGCTACATTCACTGCAATTGCAAGTTTCAAGATCTATCTTCTTGTTCATTTTATAACAAAGAAGTGTTCCTGATCAAACTGTAATGCAATGTAAGTCTTTTTATGTTAACGCTGGTCACAGGCTTATGGGAAGACATTTTACAAGGGGACGGAAAGTCCTTGCCATGAAATTTACCCCAACAAGTAAACAATGATGACTTGAATTTTGCCTAATATCCACAATTGCTTTCACAGTGGGATGACAAATCTCCCTGACTCTCACATTAGGCCATGGTATTGGTATGGATACATGAAGAAAATGATGTTTTACGTGCGTGTAAAGTCCATCATTTGACATTAAGTTAGCATGAGAGAGATAACATGCATCTTTAAGTTTTTTTTTACTTCCCATATGATTAAATACTCTCGCTTGATTAATATCATAACTACACTGAGGAAGAAAAACTTTGATAAAGTTTGAATACATCTCTGTCTGTAAGGAACATGAGAGCATCAGCAACATCCAGAGCAAATCCAGTCATATGAATTGCTGTCTCATCCAAGGTTTGGGCAACGTTTGTATGAGAGTCACGTGATTGCTGATAATTTCTTAGCAGGAAATCCCTTAGAGTTCCGAATTCAAAGTATTCCGTGTAGATATAGTACGGAACTGTGTTGAAAAAATTGAAAGACGGGATTGACAAAACCATGCATCGCCATATATTTGCAATCAACAAATCAATTAAAGTCTCAAAATACCAGTACCGTTGTAAAATGCCATTATTACATGTACAAGAGCTGATTCCTTGGTTACGGTATGTTTCTATCTTATAAACATTTAGAAAATACTACATTATCATAGGATCATTTTATGATATGTCTAAATACGACTTGACATTTACCGTTTGAGATGGACACTCCCAGAATTTCAGTGATATTTCTATGTTTCTTTAGGGACGTGAGACCATCAGCTAAAGTTCGGAAGTTTAAGTGTTCTTTCATTTGCGCACTCTCTGTGAACAATACAACGTAGAAATGATTTATACCAAATGTTTTCTACATACAACCACCACAAAATATACTTTTCGGCAATGACTTTCCTCGGATTATGAATAATGATTATGAATATGCATGATTATTCACAGCTTTCTAATCAAAGCAAATTTTAGTGAGCTATTTTTCTTGTGTGAAAAGTTATACTTTGTTTATGCAACAGAGGAACTTATGCTTTGAAAGTAATATCTAAATGAACCGAACATTACCTGACACACATCTTGCAATAATTTTCTTATTACTCTCTTGTTGAAATGAACCATTTGCTATCCAGTACTGAATTGTTCCTTCACCTGGAAGTTGAACTATCATCTTAACGTCCGTAACAGTGGAAAGCTTTTCTTCAATACAACTGATTTCTAAAGGTTCGTCGTGTGTAGATATCACTTTAAAGAAAGTTATAGGAAACATGTGTAGTGAAAATTCTCTTTGAGGCTCAACAATGTTTTGTGCCTCATATGTGTACAAATATGCAAACAACTTCTAAAAAGCCAGTTAAAAGAATGAAATGCAATTTATGTAACAATTTCTACGTGAGTATTTGAAAATATGTGCAACTTTCAGGCATACCTGAATGACGGATAGCCGGCAACTCTCTTGAAACGTTGGATACTCCGTTAACTGGTCGCTCACTTAAAGCAAGTTGAAGACTTCTGCAAAAAAGGAAGACTGTAAGGGGCAGTCTGCAGAAAAATGAACTTTTAAGATAATTTTTTACTATGAAAGTTAATTTTCTATTCTAAAAAAGCTAAAAGGACAAAATATTCCCAATGGATACTGAGCGGCAGTGAAGTTTATTATCACAAGTTTGCTGCAGTAAGATAGAGTAGACTTACGCTGACAAATCTGTAGATTTTGATGCTGTAAAAGTATAAACAAAAGCATTGATATGTATGGTCTTTTCACAAAAATTGCTCATGTAAATAGTCATTATGGCGTGCACATGAATACTAGTATATATGACAAAGATACGACAGTGCTTGCGCTCAGGGGGTATTGCAAGACTAATGTGTCAGAAAAAAGCATGCTAAAATCAAGCTGATATACTGGAAAATATTGGTTTGAAAAGGGTCAATTCATGGAAAATGTAGCACTTCGAATTAAAAAGAAAAGTAAAAGTGCGGGAATAGTAACGTAACTTCAGACTTGCAATTCCAAAGAAAAGTTAAAAGTATAAGTTACACCCGAAATTGTGATTTTGAAGTCACAGTGTACCTCTTGCCATATATGAAAAATGTATATTCTAATAAAATGTTTTCCAATTTTCTGACGCTTTAGGAACGAAGGGACATTTTCTACAAATTGTCAATAAGAAGCTATCCTTTAGCCCCACCAGGACCTACGTTCGGTCAATGTAAACTGGTTCATGCCGGCATGCTAGGCTTGATCTTCATCTTACTCATCATTCTGGCAATGCATGCTGAATGCTTGTAGTTGATGTAAAAGCGCCTTTACCCACCCTACCTCACTGGAAACCCCACCGTATTGTAACCATGCATCTTCCATGAAATCTACAACTACAACAAAGTTCGATAAAGTATTCAATAGCTTGTCTCAAGAAATATACATAGCTTACCGTTGAATCTTTTCAAGGCATTATAGAAGCAATACACTAGAAGAATTACAAAAATCACAATAGAAGCACCGATGGGCCATATGTTGCTAAAGTTTGTCCTCTGGTCTTCATTGTCCCCATCTTAACCGAAAAGAAAAAATAAACGTAACGTACTTGATTGTAACATTTTAAGGTAAAATTTCAGGAAAGAGGGAACCTGCAATACTGTTCCTTCCTTTTTAGTTAAATAAAGTAAAATGATGTTATTTCTTGTTTTAAGTGAGGAGATGAAAGACAATATTAAATAATGGGCAAAAAGAAAAATATATTATCAGCAAAGCTCATAATTTACGCATAAAGCAATACAACGGACCTTCAATGTTTAAAATTATGCCTAAAATGTCTTCTTGCATGAAATCGTAAGTATCCAATTTGATGAAAGTAGGCTGCACAAATGTGCTGGTATAATACAAGAGAGAACTACTGTAGTACACACGCATAATTGGAATACCACAATTAATTTACTTATGGCATATTATTGCAAAAGCTTGGATGATAACATTATTTCAATATTAAGCATGACGAGGTTTCTTACCAATGTCGTTGCTAATACTAATTATTGTAACCTTGACCACTTTCGTAATGTTACAATTGTGAAGGAAACCGACACATTCAATAGTGTCGTTGTTACTGCT
>WURT03047856.1:2609-14421 GCA_009936505.3 Holothuria glaberrima
CATGACCTTACCATCTCAGATATTCGCAGAGCTCACCAAAATATGAGCAAAGATAACTGACCTGTTTATTAAAAAAAATCAGAATCATCAAAGACATTAATCAAAGACATATTATAAATACCTCACCTCATCAGCTCATTTTACATTGCAAAAATAATCCAGTATAAAATCCCCTACTTTCGTACCCATCAATTCCTTTTTTTGTTAAATACTGTTCACTCACGCACAGGGTTTTGACCGTATTTTGTGGATGTACAACTGCTCTTTTCTCACATCGTGGGCAGGCCCGTAGCCAGAAAATATACTGATCCGCTTATAGTTTTTAGAGACAAAACCTCTGTGGAATCCAGAGGGCAAAGCCCTCCGAGGCTCTGAGGTGTTTAGAAAAATGTGACCATTAGAATGAAGGATTAAGCTTTCTCCAAACTGCCAAATTATGTTGGATTCGCACCAAGCAGACCACCAAAATAAAAGTCACAAATTGAAAAGTCACGAATTCACTATTTCTGTTAGCCTTATTCGCACTATCACGATGTGAGAAAAGGGCAGTTGTACATTCATTTTAACATGCATACTTTATTTGTAACCCAGAAACCACATTATTGAGCCTATGAAATAATCATAACCAAAGCAGCAACACACCACGATATGAATACCAATGCAATAGCAGTCCTATAACATACCTCTAGTAGATAGTCATTGTGTCATGAAAAGCGGTAGAAGTGATTTTTTGGATACTATTAATAAGCTGTGATTCATGTGATCTGAGACCTAAATAAACTGTAAGGTTCTGATGGTCACGAAAATTCAAAGTTCCCTCATTGCAGTAGTCACAAAAAGAAAAACAGCCAGTAATATTCTTATTCAAGATTTGCAAGAAATTCCTTCTATGAAATGTAGCCTAAGCATCATACGATTGATGGCTCATACGTAACCATCTGCAATTTGTCAGGGGGTAAGTCAGGGCCCCTTCAATTCCACTTAAATTACAATAGTTTCACAATACCCTTGAGAGTTCACTTGTCGGAACAGTAAGCTCAACCTAACGAAAACAAAAAATAAGGTGACAGTTCCGTTCATGCAGACGTGACAATATACGCACTGTGTATGTACGTGTTGTGTGAAACATAACTGAGGATGCACGAAACTCATAACGTTTCCAAAACTCCTCAAGTGTTGGCAGTGTTGGTCTGTGCGGCCACATCACGCCCCACTGTTCTGACAGTCTGATCCACTGCGCCATAAGCAATGGGGATTAGGAATCTAAGGGCAGCTTTTGTCATTTTATGTGTTGAGGAAAATATCAAAATCTGAAAGTGTGCTATTGCACAGGGGCCGGACTATCATGCCTGCAGAGCAGGGGGCCCAGCCAAGGAGCAGCCCCCCTCCCCATTCTTGGTTTCGGGCTTGGTGCTCTGAGCTGTAGGGCATGCTATATTAGTAATATTAATATGGCTCTGAGAGTGCAAGGGAAATCTCTTTGGGAACAGGCCATGGGCCCCTATAAAAAAGGGCTACATCCTGCCCCGCCCCAACCTTTGTTCAAATTGAACGACCTTTAAGTTTCTGTGTTAGCTTTAAATATAATAAAAAATAAGAAGCAATTGTTGAATGGTAATTTTTGTGACCTATTATTAAGCTCCTATAAGATGTCATTTGAAGAGTTAACTCTTGAGTAATGTGATACGGCCACGCCTATTCCGATAATTTGGCACCTACTCAAGATACTCCTGGGGCTTTACCCTAAACTCCTAGGGACTGAATGACAACTACGAAAACGGGACGGCCATCTTTCCTTTGCTCTTGTTTGGGGCTTGTAAGTAATGAAATTTTCCAAACATATAATCCGGACAAAGCTTTGCTGGAAGCTTCTTTCAAAATGTCACCCCCCCCCTCCCCAGGCCAATCACCCAGTCAATCCGGTCACTGCTTGAATCATCCCAGTCATTCGAGTTGTGGGATATTTTTTAGTGATTGTAATAGACACAGGCCCGTAGCTAGACACGGTATTGAAGAGGGCGAAAGGGCTTCCAAGGGGGCGAAAAAATTTTCGGGAGGCGAAAAAATTTTCAGGGGGCCAAATAGGCCTAGGCCTATGTAAAAATGTATTAAGTCAATGGCAACTTGAAAACTTTCTAGGGGCGAAAAACATTAAGCCCCCCCCCCACTTTGGCTAGGGCCTGGGTGCATGAAAGTATTAAAGTTTTGAGGATAATAAGCGGATAATGGAAGGCCTATAAATTGTAAATCACCCTTTTCTTTTCTGAGTTTCAATTTTTATTTTAGCCTATTTTACAGTGACACTTTTAAATCTCCCCAGCCTAGGCCTAGCCTATTTGTTCTAGGCTACGAGCAGAATGACTGATTTGCGACCGGGGTATGCTTAAAAAACCCTGCACCCCATATTCTGTGAGGGGGTTACCAATAACACCATTAGCCTTGACCTAGCATCCCTGATGCAAAAAGTACGCCTAGGCTAACCAGCATTGGATACAATATCAGTAGGCTATCACTGCTAAGGGAAAGTTGTGACAATATAGCCTAGGCTAGGCCTACCTCGACGCCTGAGGGGAAAGCAGCCTAACGTTATGCCAACCGTCAAAACGACATGCCGTCCATTTTGAATCGATGTCTGCTGTAAGACTTAGCTGTACTGAGATAGGCTAGGCCAGGCCTAACGTGAGGCCTTAATTACGGATCCCTAGCCTAACGTTTAGTGCCCAATACATGTTTGCCTTAGTTAATGGTCTGATGGTACGACACGGTGCTAGGCTAGATCATGGTCACATTCACTCACCTCAACACACGTTTAAATTTAAATTACAAAGAAAATAAGACAAAACATGTTTGCTGAGGGAAGGAGCCACTTTTTTCTGAATTATTTGGTGGCCTTTGTAAGAGCCGTTTGATAATGCCTTGAAGACGACTGTCAAATTGTAGGCCAGGCTTGGGACAATTTACTTCTTGGCTAGTTTCTTCTTCTGCACCTTCTTTGCTGGCTTCCTGGCGGCAGGCATTTTGGAGGCAGGTTTTCTTGCTGGTTTTTTCGCCGACCTTTTCTTTGGCTTTGCTGCCTTCTTAGGCTTGGTGGTCTTCTTTTTAGCAGTCTTCTTTGAAGCAGCCTTCTTCTTCTTGGCTGCTGCCTTCTTTGCCGCTCTTGGCTTTCGCTGCAGCCCTCTTTGCCTTGGCTTTAGCCTGTGTGGCCTTCTTGCGTTCGGCTGCCTTCGCTCTCTTCTGTTTAGCTTTCTCGGCTGCAACAGCCTTGACTGTGTCAATTTTGAAGGTGCCGCTGGCCCCAGTACCTTTGACTTGCTTCAGGACTCCATCAACAACACCCTTCTTCAGGGCTTTATTGATGATCGTGTTCTTCGCGACGTCAACTCCCGAGTGCCATAGACGCGAGCTGCTTCTTAATAGCTGCGGCCGACGAACCTTTAGGTTCCTTCAAGGCGATGACAGCCCTTTTGATGAGGTATATTGTTTTAAGGACCAGCTGTTTTAGGCCTAGATGCTTTCTTCTTTTGCTGCGTTGCCATAATGTCGGGTCTAACTTTAGGCCAAACAGACAATGGAAAAGGCACGAATTCAGTGTAACGAGTGTTATAACAAAGTGTACAAATCTCCCGCGAAATTTTGTTCATATAACCTCATTCGGGCGTGAAAGAGAATAGCCCACTTTCTAAACGCTCATTGGTCGAAAAGTTTGTGGCTACGTCAGGACAAACAATGCGCAACTCTTTTTGATAACATCGTTTTTAGTTCTTGAAAATATTTTCGCCTTTATTTCCGTTTAAGAGTAAAAGGATGAAAATTTTGTAATGGGAAAGTTGGGATAAGAAATGAATACGTCGAATATTCTATCCCTGTCTTTGGAAGGAACAAATTAGAGTGCAAATTTTGACTGCATCAGTAAGGTTTCGTAAAAAGTTATAGAATATGTCAAAATGTAGCCGAATTTTGTCCTTTTGACGTAATATGATATGAAGATCCAAATGTAATATATTTAGATAATAGTTTCCTGGAATAGTAAATGCGAATTGAATATAAAAGATGATATATCACAAAGTTGGGTCACTTATAATGGAGACCTCTTAAAACGTTTGCTTCAAACTGTACATGCAGCGCAGGCGAGCACTTGTGCCGTCAGCAGCTATCATATCTACATACAACTTCAACACAACATACACACGTTGATTATAGGCCTAGGTCGTATACGTGTACATGTATTATTATTTCTCAATTAACTTTATAGGTAAGAAAGGTGCATTTTGTGTTACTTGCCCGGAAAGATTATGTGCAACTTTTTGGGGGAGGGGTGGGGCTAAACCTATCCTGGAAATACGGTTACGACTCCTATAGATTTTCAGACCATTTTTTTAACATAGGCCTAAAATAGACTGGGCCAAATCCTCCCTTCCCCCACATGATAATGGGGCGTATAGTTAACTGCGTCGGGTCTGGCATTGCGGGAAAAGTATCCCCAAAGACAATTATGCAATTGTCCATTAGGTTCCCCCTGCTCAGTAAAAACAGTTTGGAGTGCAAATCTTTATGCTCAGTTGGCCACTGTATTAATTACCCCTGTCTGCGGAGGAGTAGCCTAAACCTGAACTCGTTATTCTTTCCCGTCGTGCTGTTTGAAATGAAGCAACGTCGTATCTTTAGATTATGATTTTCTTCTGTATTTCGCATTCGTGTAATTAAAAGCAAAACCTCCTCAGTGGCGGATCCAGGCGGGGCGCAGCAGGCGTGCCACCCCCCTATTGGCAGTCATGCGTGAAAAAAAAGTTGAGGCAAAAAAGAAAATGCTTGAAAAAGGCCTCAAATATAGCACCATTTTGCATCTCGGCCCTCTTTCGAAGCAAAACTTTCCCCTTAGACCCCTCCCCAGGAAAGCGTTCAATCAAACCTTACGCCCCCTCTATTGAAAACCCTTGGATACGCCCCTGCTCCCCTTAATATAGAGACACTACGCTCTGTTAAGGAAAAAAATCATCCTGAAAAGCTTATGCATAGACGTGGAAAGCTGTTCTGAGCTGCACAGGGTGGAAGTCAGGGGAGGCGTTACAGGGGGCAGGGGGCGAATTCCCCCTCCCAAAAATTTCTCTTTAACCCCTCCCCCAGCACGGCCCTCTTTCACCCGACAAAAAAATTAGAATTCACTAAATTATGAACATTTTCAGACATATACATCAATTCAAATAATAAACCAAAGACAGCACCATTTTGCATCTAAGCGACCTTAAATTCCCAAACAATTTTCAAAGGGGAGGTTGAACGCCCCCAACCCCCCTCCCCTTAGAACCCTCCCCAAGGGCAGCGATCACTCATCCCATGCTTTTCCCCCTATCAAAATACCCTGGCGCCACTCCTGGTGGGAGTGGAACGTTCTCGACAGCCGTCCTGGGGGAGAAGTTTAAGGGGAGAGGCCTGAGGGGAGGTCACTTGACCCCTCATTTGCAAAAAATAACAAAACTTTTGAATTTTTAAAGGGATCCAATAAGATGTAGGGGCCTAACGTATGCTGAACTTTGATCATGCTATAGTTTTTTGTAAATGTTAAATATTTTTATTGAAAAAGTTAGATAGTTCTTGTTTGATAAATTTCACAGCCTGAGTGGAGAAATGAGGGATTTTCCTCCTTTTAAATTTGGGAACAGAACTCCGCCTACTTTAGGCACCAAATTTGGACTATCGATCCCCTACCCCTTCTCCCGGACAGCTTCCCAAGATTACATACCCAGTCGTTCTCTTAAATTAACCGTACATAAAAATGTAATCATGTGTCATTTCGTCGGAAGAGGATCTTCACTATAGTCTGCAGCACCGCCTATCGCCTATGAAGGTGGGCCACTCTATAAGAAGAAAATACGTTAAATATTTCGTCTTAGCAAAAACAACGATAAAAATTGCTGATTAGATTTTGAGATAAATTTCTCCAAATTTTAGCCTTCAAGTGCACTTTGAGCGGGGAACCTAACAAGACCATGCATGCACTTACGCATTGCATTTTTATATGGCCCTGTCTGTTTATGTCCTATCCGTACTATGCAGAGGCGGACTGGCCCACCAGGAAACCGGGAAATTTCCCGGAGGCCCACCCTTTTCCCCTTTCGTCTTATACCATTGGTCTATACATAGATTTGGGGGCTAGATTAACCAATAACCTTGGTTACCTATAGTTTGGGGTCCCTTGGATAGGGTGGTCAAGACGAACGGAGTGTGGAATCCACGACAAAAAGTGCGATTTGGAGACAAAATTCACGACCAAACTACAAAATCATTACTCACAAACGGACAAAGCTATGGACACGCTTTTTACGCTGGCTGATTCTGCGCAAGAAAATCCGTTATTCTGCATTCGTGCGCTCTTCATAAAATTTTACTATACCTGTAAAAGGTGGCGCCGGTACAATTCCAGACGATTTTCGACCAAAAATAACCCCAAAAGTAGTTAAATAATTAACGTATTGTGTTTCCTGTAACATTTTTGTTCTAAAATTACAAAAAATTTCGCGCGCTAGTCCCGCTGTCTATTCAGTTGCGTTTGCTCACTCGTGTCAGTTATGTTGGATACATAAAGGTAAAGATTCTTCAATAAGGTTATTGTTTTTCCGGTGTGAAGGCGTGATCCTGGAGAAACACAAAATCGATTAGAAGTTCTATCTTCTTTTTTTTAACCAGTTAAATGATTCTTTATTTAAATGAAATATCATAGTAAACATATTTTTTTCAAGAAACGTAAAGTGTCTCGGTGCTGAGTCCAGGGGTGGGGAAGCGGGAACCCCTTGGCTTGTCTATCGACGTCTTGATTTTGCTCTTAAAGACAGACACCCATTACCCCAAGTATACATTTTTGGTTGGAAGAGAGCAAAATTCCTCAATTGGTGAATTCTCTTTGATATACATCAAGATCAAAAGGTGCGAAGTAGCTCACAGTACACAGAATGCACAGAGAATGTTCTGATAACATATTATGGCCTTGTATGCTCAGCAGGATATGATCTTAAGCAATAAACTAGGTTTAAGTCTGCGCAAGGGGAGGGGCTCAAAACAGTTTTGGAAGGAGCTACTGTAGGAGTAACTTAGTCGGGAGAATTGGATCTATCTGAGATGAGAAGGGGCAGAGTCTTCCACAGAAACCCAAAATTTTTAACTTTCCTTATAAGAACCAAATGTTTCCAATTTTTCTTCAACTTGACAAAACTCCACATTTTTCAGCCCGCTTCGCGCGTCCAAAATTTGGTGTTCGACATCTCTTCGGCAATCTGTGGCTTCTGGCGAGCTTCAGGTGGATGGTCCCCGTAAGGTATATTCTTTCACCACCCCTTGCTGAGTCTGCATGCAAGTTTTAACATGGTAAATACTTTTCCTGCAAAATTTCTCGTGTAGTCCTCACAATCAAAGTTGTATCACCAATAAATATTATTAGCACAAAAATCCAGTGAACTGTTCTAGCCAAAGCTGGGTGAAAGATAAAAGTTGGATGCCGGGCATCAAGGGTTTTTATGCAGCAATCTTATACCTTGAGTAATATTCGTAACGTGGTGACTATATGGTATGAAGCTAAATTAACTAGTATCACAAATTTATTCAAATATGTACTCTCCATGCATAAAATCGTTCAATTAAAAATACGATAATTACCATCTGAATTGTGAACTGTGAAGAGCTTGGTGTGCTCTGATTTTCATTCAAATTCCTGCTTAAAGATTCATGCTAGTGTTCTCATTTTATTAATTCCCCTGGAAATCGGGGAATTTCCTTTTTATACCAAAATTACAATGGACTACACCAAGCCTAAAGTTATGGCAGTCCCTAGTCCTCCCCGTTTGCAAAGTACTCAACTCTTCACCTGCGCTTGCCCCTATGTGTCAAATTTCCCGGTAGGAATTTCCTCCTCAGTCCGTCCCTGGTATTATGGCCTGTGTCCATTATCAACCTGTGTTGTCGTCCGTCATCGTATAGCTAACCTTCAATGAGCTAATACAGTCTGCTAGATCAAGTCCATACAAAGTAAGAATTACTTTCAGTAGCTGAAAAGAGTCAACTTTTCGTTCGTATATTTTAGCCCAATTTAAGGGCAAAAGGATATTTTGCTGTATTGATCTTATAACCGATGTATTTAACCAAAGTTTGTAAAATGAAGTCTGATACGAATTGGGGTGCACGTTGGTAGGGCAGGGCCGTAGCCTGGACGAAATATCACGCTAAGTAAGTGACTTTCCGAATATTCACGACAAAAGATCAGTAACTTATGAATAATTCATTAAATTTCCCCTCGCTATCTTACAAGAAAAAGGATATCCGCCGGGCAACCGATTGTGAGGGCACCCAAGCTCTGACAACTTCTAGAAATATTTCTTAAAAAAGTAAATAGCCGATTGTAAATAGTCTAGAACTTAAACTTTTTTACATGATTTCCGAATCGGCCGGGTTGATTTCATGGGGGTGGTTACAGTGTAGGTATCCTCACTAACGCAACCACGTTCTGGGGGACGAAAACACGCGCAGACGCTATAAAAAGCGTAGGTCATGTACCAAAATAATGTGGTGCCATCCAGAACAACTAGTGTGCATACTGAATTTGACCTTTTGACCTTTGGTGTAAGCTCCCTGTGGGCTGCAAAATGTCTTATCATGTGGTTCAATTTAGATCCATGGTCTTCTAGGCTCAGAAAGTTTCAGGCGAGCCATTTACTACCTTGAAGTTTGTCATCAATTCCAAATATTATTTCCATCAGCAGATTGCATCTGGCATTAACTGCTGTTTCCCTGATCCATTTTGGACTTCATAAGCTGTTTTAAATTCCCCTTTTCTTTTATTTCCCTCTTGTAATCTTTTGATTACTGAAAACCTCTTTTGGCCCCAGCCTTTCAGACTATCTGCTTCATCCAGGGAGGCTTTATTGCGCACCTCCATGTTCTGCCATGTAGTCTAGTCATTACTCCGATAAAATGACGATAAAAGAGGCGTTTTAGCGTTTCAGGAACAACAAATTACTGGTGGTGAAGCATAATTCTTGCTAGAGCAGACATGCTTTATTCCCAGATTTATGAATGAAGATTTTATAACATGCAATATAAGCTCTGATAGTTGAAATGGTTTACACGGGAGGCCGGGAAAGGCGAAAATTTTGCAATTATTCATGGAAACTTGGATATTTCGGCGTATCCAGAAAACGTCGTCGTTTAAATACATTTATTACAAAATTTTAAGAATAAATACTAACAATCTGCACACAGTCCATATCATGTGTTAAATAAATTCGATACAAAATTAAATCGATTCACCAGTGTCTTCTGCATGAACTCAAATCTTTACTATAATTAAAAATATCCTAGGCCAACAAATATATCATAGACCAGCAAAGTGTTTGTTTGACATCCAGGTTCGCTCAAAGCACTGCAATCGACAATCCTTTGTAGATTCAATCCAGAATGTTAACTTATATCTTCCGTAAGTAACTTGTTGTCTTATATTAAGAAAAAGAGCAATCTAAGCTATTGG
The DNA here is from genome assembly GCA_009936505.3 of Holothuria glaberrima. Lineage (NCBI taxonomy): Eukaryota > Metazoa > Echinodermata > Holothuroidea > Aspidochirotida > Holothuriidae > Holothuria > Holothuria glaberrima. The sequence continues at coordinate 12,121 of WURT03047856.1, forward strand.
GAGATTTAATTATTCTGCGTTTTGATTTCATGTTAAGATAAGCCGAATATATTTGTAACTAACTCAAGCCCTTACTGCTATGATAATTGTTACACGCCGTACCAATGCCAAGCTTTGTGCATATATTTTCGTCCGTTGGGATGAGCAGCTCGATGAGAGCAATCCATTTCACAAAGAGCCCTTATCAATATCTTTGTTTATGGTGATACACACAACGTATGGTTATTACAAAAGATTAAAAGCCAAACCATTTCTTCAGCTTTCCTTCCTAAAGGTCGAGGATTTTGTACTTTGTCATTTTCTTCCTAAACAAGCTCAACGGTTTGCTTATATCCGCTATGTCTTCATCGATAGATTTATGAAAACTTAGCTGACATTAATTGGCGTGTTGTGACTGAATGTTGATCATAACTGAGACGTCTGTCAAGGATTCCCTATTTTTTCGACTAAGAGATATTTTTCCTACATAAGATATTCTGACAGAAGTAAAAGAGAATAAGAGCTTTCAACTGGCCCACTTCTTCATAGATACTGAATTTTTAAGTTGTTATCATATAAGTTGTTAAACATTGTGCGCAATGTTACATTAACTGCAATCGCTTTGAAAAGTACAACTTACCTGGCAGGAGATGTGACTGTGTTTGTCGGGGGTACTTTAAGTCTGTTTCAAGTACACTTTGAAATATTGTGCGCCCCTTGAAATATCAAGCAACTTTTGCATTTGAGCACTTAAGCTAAAGGAGCTTCTTCATAAAAGCCTTTGATTTAAAATATGTAAAGGCATTTTGTTTGTAATAAATTTGGTTGAATCAAGAGCTGAATATGTGCATGCTGTTGACGTTTCCATTCCATTTTATGCTCCTGGAGATATGAACGAAGTAAGTTGCTACATTCGTAACGTGAACTGGTGAAGGGAACTTGACGCAAACAGGAATGATGTCATCCAGACTTGTAGTGAGTACATACTTGTACTCATGGGTTTGCCCAATTGCCTGGATTTGTACTCCTACTCGTACTCACAAATTTTGAAAGCTCTGCATAGGGGCCAATGCAAATTTTTGTACTCATATACTCATGAATAAGGATATGTACTCGTACTCGTGCTCACAACACAGACACTGCTCTTGTACTCGTACTCATGACACTGTACTCGTACTACAAGTCTGGTGTCATCACGCATTGATAAGCAATTATCTTTACTATAACTTTGGGTAGTGCAAAGTATGCCAAAGTCCCATGTCTCTCATGCATTCAGTTTATGAAAACATGGAATTATGAAGCAGAAAACCGGTTGTTAAGTTTAAAGAAAAACAGTGTTTACTATTGTGAGGAAATGACGTCAAATGTGCTTGTTTCAAGTTTATCTTGGACTTAAAATGTGATTACTTTATTTCCTAACATCTCCAGAATTGTGAATAGGAATCGTCTGCAACTTTAACAACAATTCCTAGATTAAGTACCCCTCTAACATATCTATCTATCTAAAAAGCGTAAACTTTTCTTTGAATTGAAGTAGAAGTTTATATCTCTTCCGTGGAAACACTTTCAAAATCCTTCCTTCTCTAAGTATAAACCAACGTTATGCTAAGATCGCTTTCCCGTTCCTAACAACGATAGTCAGAATTACAGTATATGAACTCCTCTTCACTTACAAATATTTAGTCACATGCATAGGTACTAGAAGTTGGAGGCAGGGGCAGAAGCCCCCCCCCCCCCACACACACACACACACAAACCGATTTGGGCAGACGTTCAGCTGTTTGTGGCACACTTCGGGCAGACAATCCTATGTATTTTGACAAAATATTTGCAATTTTCGGGGCGAACCTGCATCAAAATTTCTGGTAGTATGTAATGCTGGAGTCCTCCTCCCCTACCCCACCCCACCCCCTTTGGAAGTAGTCCGGGTCGGTTATTGCAACATACTTAGGTAACAATTTTTTTTAATTGGTCGATGATATACAACTCTTTTGTTTGTCTGAAAGGTATTTTATTTTAATGGTAGGCCCATAAGTAGTATAAGGTACTGCGAGAGGTTTATTTGAACTTAAAACGTGTATTTATGAATTAATTTGACGGTAAGGTGATATACTACGGGACTCGGTGAAATTCAAGGACATAGAAAGGGTTTAATAAGTATTTTTGTCATGTATTTGTTACAAGCTGTAACGTACACGTGAGATATTAGAGGGCAACCAAGGAGGAACTTACAAGGTGATATGGAAGGCTTTATCGGCTTTATGTTTCTTTTTTGCATCTTATCGTACACGTTACGTCAGAGGAGCAGTTGCTGATAAGATG
>WURT03047867.1:0-14420 GCA_009936505.3 Holothuria glaberrima
CACTTACAAATTGATCCCCTGCTCGGGGTCAGATCCGGATCTGATCGCCTGCTCGTACTCAAGTGGGAACACACTCACAGTATTCAGAGTAATATTAATACACAGAAACATGGGTTAAGGTAGCTCTCATATCACCCAAAATGTACTTTGTAATACCAGGATATCTGCAATTATAAGTAGTGATAAAACACCTGGCAGACATTTGCAGATCAAAGAAATCCACAAAACTCAATGGTTTATAGTCCGAGTCTTTGTGCTCTGATACTTACCTCCTATTTACACATATTTCCTTAACTGCCTTACAATTCCTATCTGGCAAAGTCTTAGCACAGGTGGCACCCAACCGGGTGGTACTCAACCAACTTCTCTTGAAAACATCTTTAAAATCTCTATGAAAAATAGTTTTGTACACTCTGAAAATGCTAGATAGGATTCCACATTGCAACAGCTTTCCAGCAAGAGTACGTGCATCTGGACTGAAAATGTGGATATTGGGTAAAGGGATATACAGAAAGAGTCCGAAGGGTGATGGTACCACATGTGCTAAAATTCTGCAAAACAGCAAATGTGGGACAGTTAGGGAAAAATATGGAGAAGCAAAATAGACTTGGAAACATGCAGTATTGTACAGTATATAGCCACAATTACAAACTGTAGTGTACCCAACAAAATGTCACCTTGAGAATTTAAACTGCATGTAGGCCTAGGCCTTTGGCAAGGAAGCTTCAAAGCTGTATCTTTTTTAAAGTGGAATAAGGGCTAGAAATAAACTGAGAACTTTGGGAGAGTATCAATTACCTGGGACCAGGAAAATGGTCCTTTAATGAACATTACAAATATTTCCTTAATTTTTACTGTATGCAGCTGATACTCAAAGATGTGACTTTAAACTTTGAAGTTATGATAAATGAGTAACATTTGCCAGCTCTTTTACTACAATTAAGAGTACACTTAAGCTTTTCCATCTCCAACACCAAATTCCTCACCCCTATCCACCGTAACATTATTTTATAGTACCTACAACAACAGACCAATAAGAGAATTACTTCAGACCACTAAAGTGGCTGCAGATACCTAGTTAGCAGAGACATCATGACAATGATGGAGGGGGCCAGAACAAATAAACTCCTAGCTACCACCTCCCACGACTGATTTTTCTCAGTCGAGGATGACTTATGGCAAGCTGCTTAGGAAGTGAGTAGTGTACCATCTAGAGGGATTTATTCATTGCCAGTATTTATTCCATGGTAGATGGGGATGTCCAATAGAAGTATTTGTGAGAGGAGGATAGGAGTAAAATAGATCCATACTTTTAAAATGTGGCATACCAATTTGCTGCAATCAAAATTTATACCCACCTATATATTACACAATAAAAAAAAACATTTGTCTTTGATCTCTTCCAGGCAAAGTGTTTGTTAAAAATCAAAGGAGATGGGGCATCCAACTGAAACTCAAACTTAAAGCTGATTGCACTATCAGGTGGAGGAAAAACACACTTCAAATGATATAATATAAACTAGGTCAAAGTTCACCAAAACTATAATATATGTGAGCACATATACTCTAAAGTAACAACTCTCTTTTTTAAGGTGAAGGTTAATGTCACTTTACTCCATTTTAGCAACTGACACATAAAACTTTGTAGGTGACAAAGTCCAAGAATTAAATAAGTACAGAACTGTGAAGTATTACCAAAATACCAATAAAGACAGCCTGTGGATCTAGCTACTGTAAGTTCAAAGTATCAAATACAATTACACATAAGCCTGAATAGCAACAGTGTTAGTTCACACACTGATAACAGAGAATCAATGCACCCCAAATTGGCCAGTGCAATGAAAAGGCCTCTTGAAGATTAACCTTGGTTCCAGATTTAAAGGCAGAGTCAACACTAACACACATTTCCTTTTCCTTAGTATTCCCCTTGTAGGTATATTAAACTGAGCAACTATGCTGCACACAATGGGTTCATGGTGAGCTTGGTACCTACCTATACTACTCTCCAAAGGAATAGAAAGCACATGCTTAATTGCATACAATGCTATGCCCTCGCCCACACAATAGGAGTCATATATGCCTACCTAAGCCTACCTTAATATGACATTGTCAGGAATAGGTGGAAATCCCTACGAGGGAGTAATATGAACACAATCCCCTTATCCCCCCCCTTTTTTTTTTTGAATATCCCATGGTTGACTTTTTTTTTTTGAATATCCCATGGTTGACTTTCACATTTTCATGCAGTAAATTTTGCCTCAATTAATCCTGTATTTCCCCTCCACCCCCCCCCCAACTTTTTCACAAAACCAATTGAGCCTGCCACTTAAAAGGCCTCATTACAATCATGAACATTTGAAATGACACTCTCATTATCCATTCAGTAATAGCACTTAATATGCTGCCACTATTTTCTTTTTTTCTTTCTTTCTTTTTTTTTTTTTTAAGCTGACACTATTTTCTTTTGTTTTCTTTTTTTTTTTCTTTTTTTTTCAATTAACCATTAGACCACTACTTGGCCAGTGTGCAAACAAAACCTTTTAACACAATAACAATGCATTAAAAATAATCGTGTTTCTTAGTCTTTAACTGCTTGACACGTACTGTACTCTCCAAAATACATGCACTGCTAAATAGCAATTAGGTCATCAACATGTTGGGTGAACATTTTCCATACACTCTGAAAGGTCTGCAACTAATATATTGCCACACTGTTGGTTATTTGATTTACTGCACTGTATGTATTACGTCATGGTTTGCATACATATGGCCGCATATTTTTAGTAAAATTATTTACTTTCTTTTAACTCCCTTCAGTATCCTTAATTTCCATTGATTCTTGGAAGTAGCTAGTACTGGTCTTTATCATATCAAACTTTCATATACATATACCTTATACCAGCAAGAATAACTACAAATTCTTAATTGATATTTGACACCTGTAATACAGTACGTATCCCATGCGTACCTTCTGATGTAACTGGCTGTATTGTACTGTACTGCCCTGCACTGCACATAATACAAGCAGTGAACTACCAATTGCATCTATAAAATGAAGTTTGCTTTTCTTTCTTTAAAGAATCCTGTTTCCTCATAGGCTCTTACAAATATTTAACTAGCTTACCAAAGTCCTCTCTAAATACTATGGTTATACTACCACTATAGTGCTATTATAACTTGCCCACTGCTGGCAAGCCATGCAATTTGGTATGTACTACCATATACCAGTAATATGAACAGTAATATAGAATTTACAGTATAAATTGCTGCTGTAATGCTTACATTAGAAATACATAATTATACTTAAGGTTGTTTCTCATACAATAGGTTTTTGATTGACACATCAGAAAGTCTTGAAAGTTTGATCAAAGAAACAGTAGTCACAAAGTAAGCCCACATGACCAACAAAGGCTAAAAGAATAGATAACATTTTCTCAGAATAATTTCAATAGGTCTCACAACTTCCATCCCAGACTTTGGACTTGGGAAGTTTGTACTTACTTCAAACTTCATAATGAGCATTATGCACACACAAACCCTGGATGGAGCCATAAATATTATAAGTACTGACAGACCTACAATTCCAGGGAGCACAGGCTACAAGAAGGAATAGAAAAGACTAGACTCTTTGCTGGAAGGGCGTGACAACCAGTTTAAAGGTTTAAAGAACGGGGGGATTAAATCAAATTTGGAATAGCCCAGGTTCTCCCTCATAAAAAATAGACCATACAATGATGATACAGCACTGCTTTAATATGTTATATTGATAATATGGGCCTTAAAAAAATTATGCAGTTTATTTTGGGGGCACAAAGGCAATTGTGAATAGGGGTAATGGGGCATTTTGCTACTATGACGACTGTAATGTACTTGGTGAAAAGCAATGGATAGCTTCGTTTCCTTTTTGTTACAAAGCCTCATAAAGTGTGTATTTGTACAACATAGAATCACCAAAACTTACTGGTTTGGGAGTCTATGAGCGATGATACTTATCTCCTATTTACACATGTAACCATCATTGTCTGCAATAACTGTCTGGCAAAAAACCTAATAGCACTGGGGTAACCCCACCCAGTAGAGGGTGCCTAAGACCCTAAATCATCCTTCTGCATTTTTGCCTGCTCCCGGCCGTGTAAATAGGAGGTAAGGAGAAGCGAAATAGACTGTTGTAAGTGACACACCTACAAATACACAACTTCTCTAAAGGGAAAATGCAGTCACCCCAATTTGAAGTAGTATACCCTGGTACACTAATTCAGGAACAGTTTCTTTCGATCATGTGACAATATTTTTGTTACTTATTTCCTTAATTTATGCAGAATAACTCATTCATTTACCCTCAATATTCAATGATTTTACACAGGGACAGTATGAAAATACTTGTGCGAGAAATAAGAGGAGATCTGTATTAAATTTAGCAAATTTTTTAAAATAAACTTGGGGGGTACTGCCTTCTCCCTTTAACCCACATATAACTAAAGTTTTATCACACACTGATAAAAGTCACTTCACAGAAATAGCAGTAAAGGTAATGTTCTTCTGTTTTAAAAGCATTTCAAGGTGGGTAAAAATTGGTCCATCCCATTAAATTGAGATGAAAAATCATATCTTTCCAAGCAGCAGGATTCAAATTCCAATTCCATAATGGCATTTCTAAATAACTTATTGGTAATAATATCCCACAGTATATAGGAAGTGTTCAATGAATGTACCTTTCAGTCACTAGATGAAATATTCATGCCAAGGGTTCATTTAAAACACTTCTTCGTGTGTAAGTCCCTAACACGAAGGCAAAGATGAAACATCAATAATAACATATTAATAGTAATAACATAATAGCAGAGCCTTACATAGCTCACAGTGAATATGACAAGTAATTAATATGAAATGGCAAACAAATGATCCCGTTTTCAAATAGGCATAAATGTGTCCAATTAACATACCATTACACTACGCCTATGGTCCTTAAGTCGTCAACTCATTTAGGTAACTACAGGATTGAGGTAAAGGGAGAAGTGACATAGATTTACCAAGTTTCTTCATTGTAATGAGACCTACAGCAGCTCATTCATTCATCACAGTATGGACAACTGCACTTTACCTTTAGGCTTTAAATATACAGCATTAAAACTACTGTCTACCAACATCTTATACAATTAAGTCTCTTGCAAGTAGAGGTACAGTATCTTGAAATTTGCCAAGGCCACAAATTAAGTTTACATTGCTGCCTGTAAAAGGTAAACAAGAGATCCTACACTGTACCTTTTACCCAAAAATTTCTTTATAATTAATACTGAAAGCATTCCAAAGAATCCAAAGTGAAACCATTTTCACACCAGAGATCTCTGCACATTTGCAGCCCATAACCATGTATACACAATTCCAAACTGCTCTCACCAAAATATGCCTTCAAGTTTCTGCATTCTTTCTAAAAGCAGGTTCCACAAAGTACTTATCTTAATTTGCATTGCACCACAATGGGAATACTGATTGCTGTAAGCAAGTAGTCCTTCATATAATGTCCTTGGCTGCATGTTTGCATTGAGCCTTCCACAGGTTCCTACCACTATACACAGGTCTCCCATTCACAAAGTATTATTGGGATATTTTCTGTATTTTTCTTTTTTTGGCGAATTTTTTTTCAGGGACTCAGCTTAGTTGAGTGACACAGCTTTTCATGTCCAGTGAACCTTGAGCAACTACAGGTCAAAGCTGTTAAGATTTTGTGTAGGTATGTGTAACACTGGAAATGGTTAAGTATATTGATTCACACACTAAGCACCATGCAGTACTACCACTTACTTCCATGATAAACCTTGGAGTTTAAAGTATATGCAGTGAAGGAGTTTTACATTGCAAAGAGAATTTAAGCTCCATATGGCTACAGATACAGAACTGGTGGGTAACTGAAATAGATGACATGAACATCTTTCACAAGTTTATAAGAGAATTTGTTCAATAAAGCTGCAGCCTGAAGGAATAAATTGAATTACATATCATACCTACAGAGGTTCTTCACATGACGTCATAATGGGCCTTGTTTTACTTGTTGCGCCACTTTGGACGCCAAATTTCATGCACGCGCAAGAACTACACTGTGTACGTTTATTATCGGTCACAGTGTAGGATGTTTCATTCCTTCCTTACAAAGACATTTTCTTCATTAAACTGTGAGGAGACGATTGTACGTTCGTGTTAATGTAAGCCTCCTTGTAGTGTTAGGCTTAAAGCACATTACAATCACCGTTTACAAATATAATCTCGTTTTATCTTTAGTCGCTCACTGGATATGAAGTGAGCACTGCGCAAACTAGTGTATAAACTCCAGAGTTCAATATTTCTTTTGAAGAATTCCAGTAACAAATTTTGCTCTACTTTGTATATCTGTTGGAAATCGATAATAAAACTGTGGGGCCTGCCATTTTTCTTGACTATTTTGTAGCAAACATTCATCATCATGTGGGAAACATTCTTTAAAAACCTTGGAACAATATATTTGTATACAGAGTACATGCTACACGCGATAAGTTTGAGGTCCAGTATGTGAACTGCTGTTATCACATGTATTTGTGACGTCAGTGAAGAACCTCTATATAGACTACACATTGAAAGTATTTCACACTCTACCAAACTTATCTGATGGTGCATGCAGGGCATATCAAGTATCCCCAGAGCACATTTATTCAGTAATGAAAGTAAGGGCCTGACTGCAATAGGGGGGACTCCAAACTGGACTATTTAGCATCCCAGCATGGGGTACAGGAGGATACATATGATTGGGTGCACAAATGCTATATCAATCTGCCAAAAATTGCCTAAGCAAAATGAATTGTACACTATAACAAAGCAGCACAGTATCTATTTCAAATAGTAGAAATTGCTTCTGTTCCCTGATGCACACTTTTTGTTAAAAACTGGTCACTTAGTGTCTTAAGAAATTTATTCAAATCATGAACAATTTTAGTAGTACTCTACCCTGCCTTCTGTTTATACTTGACCAATGTAAGTTTTCTTTTTTTGCCTTCAAAACCTATCTCAGATTCTACTGCAAACTCTATCTTACCTCCAACCCTCACCCTTTCCCTCCCCCAGGCTCTCCCCTTCAATACAGAGCAAATCATCATGACATTCGATCACAAGTAATAAAATATTTCTTTCAGAACCACATTTAACTCAGATAATACTCATGGAAATGACTGCATTATAGGCCAGTTCACATATAGCTAGCTATTTACTTTTTAAAGTGAGAAGGCAGTCTCCCCAAGTTTATTTTAAAAAATCTGCTAAATCTTACATATCTCCTCTTATTTCTCTCACAAGCATTTTCATAATGTTCCTGTATCAAATCATTGATTATTGAGGGTAAACAAACGAGTTATTCTGCATAAATTTAGGAAATATGTAACAAAAATATTGTCACATGATTGACAGAAGCCATTCCTGAACTAGTGTACCGGGGTACACTGCTTCAAATTGGGGGGACTGCATTTTCCCTTTAAGTCATGCTTCTTTTATACTGAGTCACATGTGTGACAGTCTAAAGTACATGGAAAGCTCTTCAATCATTGTGTCGCCCTTGTAACAATATCCTACTTACCAAATAAAAGGATTTTACAGGAAGTCAACCAAAATGAGGTGACTCAATATGCTCATTCAACAATTCAATGAAACAGACCTGCATGCAATGGTGATTGAAGAATCAATGAAGGCTGTAACATCACTCCAAACATTACAAATATTTTCTTTCCTCTATGAACAATTGCTGGCAGCAGTTTGATTGGCACTGCTTCAAACAATTGCTTGATACTGGTTGGTCAATGATGATTTGAGCAGCCAGTACAGTGTGCACAATGAATTAGTCAGCTAACACACAGTAGTGTGTGGAATGGCCTCAGGTATTTTAACCCCATACTGGCTATTATTTCTTGAAAGATTGAAAAGTGGACTGAACATTTGAAAATTGAACAAAACTGTCTACACTGCCATTAAAAGGTCATGATCACAGCTACAGCACTCTCCCATCCCCCAACCCTCCACCCCCCCCACCAGTGTAGGTATTCATGAGCATGCACTTAAACATCCTCCTAAGTTACTTTATCAAACTGGGATCATGAAGCTACTACCTTGACAAGGGAAGAACTTTAAATTTAATGTATGCTAATCCAATTAAATCCAAACATGCATGAGGAGAAAATCCTGTAATTATCATGCATCTTTAAACTTTACGGATTTTCAATTCTTTTGTCTGATACTTATAACTTACACTTCTTATCTAGCTTTGCAACCTCATTCATGCCCACTGCTACCTAAACAAATGGATTAAAAAGAACAGTCACTTGATGTTGATTAATCATAAGTGTACGGCACCATTTGATATGGGTGGGGGACAAGTTTTTTATGAGTCTATGCACCATTTTGGTCAAATTTTACCCAAATTTCTACAAATTGTGTATCAATTTCTACACATTTTGCCCAAATTTTGCTCTAACTTTGAGGCTGTCTGAAAATTTTAGTGGCCCCCTGCCTCCCTCCTCATATGCCTCTGCAATTAATTACCAACAGTCAAGCTCAGAATGTGGTATAAAAATACAAAACGACTGTTCATTGCAACCAAACATTGGTGTAGGAAGCTGTTTATGACAGGGGGCTACACATCATTTCCAACTGCCAAACTGGGTAGGGGTCTAAGGGGGAAGGAAATTTTTTGAATATTTGAGGGTACTTAGATGTAATTTGGTGCAACATATTGGTTAAAGTAAATTACCGCAAACTCTTGACATTTAAGGGGGTTTCATCCTTGAATTGAGGGGGTTTTGGACAGAAACACCTTTTAAGATTATTAAATCTTCAATTCAATACAAAGAATCAGTTGTATTAACTAGTTTTGAGAGTTTCACCCTCAGGGTATCATTATCATGCATCTTCAAAAGGATTCAGGGAGTTTCTTCTCTTGTTCAATGTCCAAGAACTTGCTCTATACTTGGACAAAGGAGAGTACCGCAGTGAAAGAGAGGGGATTTCTTGGTCCACAGTTAATACCAGAGTATGCCTATCTGCACACCTGGTCATGGGGGCATGGCCCTCTGGGCTCTCAGAAGGTATGATGCCTGATCTAGCCATAATGGCAGAGCACGAGGTGCAAGCAGCAGATGTCCTCCATTTTTCCCTCCTGTCCTCTACTTGACGCAGTTGTGATGCGCAGCAAGGGGAAGTACATTTCTACAAACAGATTTACTGAGCTTTTGAAGTTCCTGTCAGACCATAAACATATGTCTAGCCCCTTATGGTAGAGAAGGACCATTTATGTAACCTACTGTTCATATAACCATAGGTTCTAAAGTACCTACATACCACTCATATTTATCTGACTTCTTTGTGGAGACACACTCTTGCCAACAGAGAGAAGCAAAAAACTGACCTGATAAACCAAATAATAGTATTCACCATTATCAGAACATCACCCACCCACATAGTCTAGACCAAACAGGATTTGATTTCACTCATTTAGTTTTTACCTAATTTCCATAACAATAATTGTAGTGGCAATTGACCACAGCTGTGTTTCTGTGAAAAGAGGCTTCCACAAGTTATAAATCTGTTCTATCAGCGAGCTACCACTCTTAAGAGTGGCAACTCCCTGGTTCTACTAAAACACGTACTTCAGTGAAAAAGACAATGAACTTAAGTGTGGAAACAGAATGTAACCAAGTGCAAAGTCACACCAGCCGAGGAGTAACTTTTTGCCTATGTGAAAGATTTCCTTGCCCTCTCTCCCCCTCCTCCCCCTCCCCCCCCATTGCAACACCCATGGTTGCACTGTTGTTACACATACATGTAAATGTGCAGCTATAGGGAGAAACAATTTATTGTAAACAGGACCTGGACAATATTTATTTATAAAACTTTAAGAGTTTCTGTATATATATTTTTTTTCATTGAAACAGTACTGTCACAATTGCTTGCTAACTATACAAACTAGAGAACTAGGACTTGGTCATGAGATGACTCACAGAAATTACATCCAGAAAAACAGGAAATACTAGCCATTTGTAGCTTAATTTATTTGGCTTCACATTTTAAGTGTCTGTATGCCCTAGCTGGGAAATCAAATTCTGCTGACACAGACCATGTGAGCATAAAGTTCCATATTTTAACCATGCAACAGATAAAAATAGACAACTCTGTTAAATGTTTTCAAAACAATGTAACACAGTCACAAAGGGTAATTTAAATGTGCACAACAGATGCACAGTCACCTCAATTTGCATAAAAATTTACTGGTATGCTACTCTTACAGGATAAAAATCATGTTTATTGTTTTTTCAACTCATGTACCACATGTTACACTAATAAATTCAAAATGAATCCAAAACATTGCCAGAAAGTAATTCTGCGGTACATAGATTTGTTCACTATTGAATTCTGTAATAAGTACTGAAGATGAGGTAAGTAGGATGGAATTAGATTGCTAAACTTTACACACTTGATTTAAAAACCAACGAGCTGTAAGAGATGAAAAAATATCAACCAAATCTGTCAGACAATATACTTGAGAATACCCTAATCAGGCTTTTCAGGTACTGAAATTTGATTGACAGGTCTTTTTCTTTCCTATTGTTTCTGCTGTTGAATTTCCTTCTTAATGATGATCTCCTCCCTTCAAAGCCAAGTAATCCTGAAACAAAGACCATTTGCAAGGCAATGCTTTGAACTGAGCTGCATAGCTTTGTAAATGTAAAAGGTTTTCACCTTTTAAGTTTTAACAACTGTGTGTGCACATGTACAAGAAACAATCACGTTGTTATTCTCATTTCTTCCTATAGTTTCAGTATCTCTTTTTGGTAAAACGTTGGAAGTCTTAAGTTTGTTGATGACATGAAAAATGATTCCTGTTCTTTCCTGTAATAGCGAGGTATATGTACAGCATGCATCCTCAAAGAATAACAAAGATACAGTGAACTGTTTTAAATAGTGGCACCTGGTGCTAGATAAATCTTAATCTCCATGACAACTTGCAATGTTATACCAATGGGTGAAATCATCTCATGAGCTCTCTCAGAAGAAGCAGAGGACAAGGACCATTGTTTCATTGCTTAATCCCTTCAACTTTTTAAAACTGGGATTTCAGGAGCCAAACAATGCAAAGCTAAGAGCATAAATGACATAAAAATACTTGATTACAAAGGAAACATTAAACTCTGTTACCATGGTGATGAGGGCTAGCCTGCTACAATTAAAACTTCATGAAATACACACATGACAGAGACCTGTTTGAACTGGTGATTCACAGTAAAGTTGGTGTAACGCTGCTTAATTAAATCCTCCGTAACGAAATGTTTCAATCACTCAAAACCTGTTTATATCTCTCAGCTACTGTCTCCCTATTCTCCTCCTTGTGGTCTTTGCTCCTAAACTGGCAAGGCTTAACATACCTGTCTCTTCCCAATCCATGGTTAAAAACTTATGGATATCGATGTTTTGTATATTTGGTATCCCTATTTGTGGAACCAGTTACCAGACCGTATACAGTTCTGCACTTGAACTATCTGCATTCAAGCGTAGCCTAAAGACTCATTTCTTTAATTGTTCCTTTGAATGTAATAACTAAGTTGTCTGCATTTTTGAGCAGCTACACTTTTGTTCCTAATTTGGGGCTATGTAAGTCCAATGTACTGTTACATGTTATTCTTATCAAAATGGGTAGCTTAGGAAGAGAGTCTTGGCCTATCACCTCATAGTATTAAAACTACTTAAATATCAAAGCCCACAATGAAATATATACATACAGTATATCACAGCCACAGAAAACAGGGAAGCAAAAAGAGTGTGCTACTCTCCTGACAATCTCCACTTATATTGACATAGCACACAAAATTTTGGGTTCTGAGGATGCCCCCTCCCCTCGGCCAAAGACCTCAGCTAAATCTGGAGAAAAACCTCCTCTGCTGAATCTTGTGCAATCCACAGCAGATTTGCAACATTATGCTTAAAGAAATCAATGAATTTAAACAACACCATGAAAGTATGTCACTTTCCTCCCTCCAGCATCATACATGCAATGTCTATATAAATATTTACTTCAGGAATAAAGACAGCTATATATAGAACTCTCCGTACAATATATTGGAAGGAAATAATAGATTTTTATTAAAAACTACACGTATGTTTTAGCGTGGGTGATTACTTGCTTACTTTGTTTCTTACAACTATGTACAAACAGCGACAGTCAAATTCATCACAGCTCACATTATAGCAAATATAGAGAAAACCTAAAATTTCAAATCTTTGTAAAAAAATACCTTACTGTACTTTCTTTCATCCCATTGAAAACAGAAGAAATTCTGTTGCTTTTATGTGTTATAATAGTTTCAAAAGCTTTACTTCCATCATTTTTTTGTGTGATACTTTTTTCTTCAAAGTTCCTTGCACTATCTCTGAACATATCATGTCTTTGTATATGGAAATATGTCATGCCTAACCTACAATCTTAGACAAAATTACATTGGACAGGAACCTCCTGTTCAATGTTGAAATTCTGTAAATTTTGAACAGTAACAGTAATTACAATAGACGAGCACTCCTTTGAGGTCGGATGTCATATGTCCTGACCTTTGACATGACACCCAACTTCGTCTTGTGTTTACCTCGCACAACATTGATCTGGGGGGAGGGGATTTTGGAAGACCAGCAAATCTATTTAAGTAGTTGCTATATTTGCACAATTCCCATCCTTTTTGTCAAAGATTGTAGTCTCATGTTTCTGTGGAAGTAGTTAAATGTATAATTTATAGTGCGTTTGGTGCTGTTACAACTGCACTTTATGAAAAGTATACTATTGGCAGTTGCATGCCAGGCATCATGAATGGAAACATAGCAGTAGGCAGGATTCTTGATAGTTCAGTTAGTGACAGGTGAAATTTTTCAGTGCCTGTTTCATGATTAATTATTTCTTAAAGATACAAGCATTAAAGGAGACTTACATTCAACGTCTACTTTCAGTTTTTTGAGTTAGCTTACTGATTAAAAATGTCATAATCAATTGAAACAAAGGTGTTAATCTAAATACCAACAGGGAGGCAGTGTTTTTATAGCCATTCAACTATATGAGGTGAAAAAGACAGTGTGCAAGTATAGTGAGGTAGGAAGGATGCCGCCTGAACATGGTTCAAACAATTTTCTATGGCAGATGGGTTTGTTCAATAGCAGTAATTACTTAAATGGGACAAGATATTCCATGATGTTGAATATTCAATCAACCAGTTTAAGGGCCACACATTTCAAAGAATATCCAAAAAATTTGTTGTGTTCACTTGTGCAGGTGCTATGGATAATGAGGAATATGCTCTAAAGCCTGCTACTGTACAAAGGCAACCTGTAACATGTACCCCAAACATATTTTCTGAACGTTCTTTGAAATACCCACAATATACTTGTCCTCAAATTTTGATCTAATTCAACTAATGAACTCGATTAATCTCACACTTTAAAAACTATACATACAGGGCAGTCTCTGCCTCAAGTGTCATGTCTATTTATTCATATTCAAGACTGGGGCTGAATTTTGTTTCGGATCGCCGTCCTACTGTAGGAGAGGGGTCTGAAGAGAGGGGGTGTCTCCCCTTTGCAAAATTTTTTGATATTTTAGGGTCCTTAGATGCAATTTGGTGCATCATTTTAGAAAACTTTTAAGGTTAATCAATGTACATTTTTGACATTTCTTAGTACTTTGGAAAATTTTTTTGATATTTTAGGGTCCTAAGTTTCAGTTTGGTGCATCATTTTGGAAGAATTTTAAGATAAGTCAATGCAATATTTTTACTTTTCTTACTCCTTTGTAAAACTTTAATATTTGAGGGTCCTTAGATACAATTTGGTGCATTATTTTTTAAAAATTTTTAGGTAAATGAATGCACATTTTTTACATTTCTTAGTCCTTTGGAAAATTTTTTTGATATTTTAGGGTCCTAAGTTGCAATTTGGTGCATCATTTTGGAAAAATTATAAGATAAATTACTGCAATCTTTTGACATTTTTTAGTCCTTTTGAAAAATTTTTGATATTTGTGGGTCCCAAGATGCAATTTGGTGCATTATTTTGGACAAACTTTAAGGTAAACTACTGCACATTTTTGACATTCTTTAGCCCTTTGGAAAAGTTTTCGATATTTGAGGGTCCTTAGATGCAATCTGGTGCATAATTTTAGACAAGTTCTAGGGTAAATTACTGAAATTTTTTTCTTAGCCCCTTGAAAAATTTTTGATATTTGTGGGCCCTCAGATGAAATTTGGTGCATTATTTTGGACAAATTTTAAGGTATATTACTGCACATTTTTGAAATTTCTAAGTCCTTTGGAAAATTTTTTGATATTTGAAGGTCCTTAAATGCAATCTGGTACTTTATTTTGGACAAACTCTAAGGT
>WURT03047878.1:0-14420 GCA_009936505.3 Holothuria glaberrima
AAATCTATATATATATATATATATATATATATTTATATATATATATATATATAAACAAAATAAAATGGAAAAGTAACTTCTTTTAGCTATTTATTCAGTGTTATTGAAAATATGATCTCTATTGCACAATGACGCAAACAAAATAAACTTAAGAAGGAATAACATCAGAGGACCATGTACTATGTACAATTTTAACCTGTAATGTCATTCAGGATCAATGCAAAACTTTGTTAGCTTTATAAGGTTGTGAGTTGTTCGGGGCTCTTGACTCTGTTAAGAATCTTGCGAGCACAGCACATACATAAAACAGAAGACTTATTACACGACTTCCTCTGATACCAAGATATCACTGCTGCGTACGCGTCTAAAAAGATAGAAAATCGTACGGTAGCAAGTAGCCTAGATAGATCTTATGCATTAACGTAATTACCTTCATGAAGGCTGCCCTCCGTGGAGGTCATATTACACTGCTGAATGAATAAAAGTGTGTACTTGCGTGCCTACTAAATATGCCCACGTCGGTTTTTTGACATTGTGACGTCATGCGCATTAGGTCTAACACTTTTCAAACTGAAGGAGAATAATATCCGACAAATCAGCAGTACCAGGCAGATAACACCCTACACAGCGGAACACATGTTACTGTTTCCTCACACCTTTCTGACTTCACCAATGGTGCCAATGATTGCAGAACCGAACGTATTGTCACCTATGCAGTATATTATGCTTAAGCAAAGGAATATTTTCAAAGGCGCTTTTCTCCCTTATAGTTTTTCTTTTATTATCTGCACCACCTGCACAGTATAGAACAATTGGATATTGTTCATTCACCATTTTCCATTTCGTGTCAAACTCACTTATCTCAGACGTGGTTCAATTTGGCTTCGAACAGAGTTTAACATAATTCTTAAATTCTTAGTTTAATATACAGAATAAGAGCCATATCTCAAAATAGCGCTAGTTTATTTCAAAAGGATTCTCAAACATTTAAGTGTGCTGCGTCCCATCTTAAGAAACGAATAACCAGGACATTTAATAACATTGTGCGCATGTCTCCCTCTTTAAAGTTTTCTACGTGACTTTTGAAGTCATAAAGTAAACGTCAGTGGTACTGCACCAGTCGCTCGTCGTCTCGTTCGCGGGGTAACAGAAGTATTATCCTTCTCCTTCATCTAAGGCTGTCGCAGATAACGCTCCCTAAGACGGTATTTTACGGTTTAAAAACGTACGTCAAACTGTGTTGAAAGGGGGATGGTCTATGTCCTTTCATTTTTGCAGCGACAGACGCCAGCAAAGTGAGACCTGTCATCTCCGTCGATTTATGGACATTTCTGTTTGGGGCAAAATTGCCGTCCGTAAAATTTTGCAAACGTGGCCAAAAAGGGAGAAAACTGCAGGGATTGCAATAAGCTATCGTTTTTCGTACATATGGCTTTATCATAAATTTTAAAACAAAAAAGAAAAAGAAGCGTCATCCAATGTCCTAGTTAACACATTTCGTGACAACCACTTAGGGAGCAAAATATTCGAAGGCTTTGCGTGATACATTCCACAGCTATCTTTTTGTTCAGGCAAAGAAAGTTAGCGTGGATGATTTATCGCAAAGATTTGCGAAAGATGCGTTTCTTGAGGGGAGATATGACAGCATGTGTGACGTCGATTTTTGGGGTTCTTTTTTCTATTATTGTAACGAAACGTCATTGGTTACGCTGAGGATGAGCGTATCATTCAGTTTCAAATAAAATGGCTACTGATATAACAATGCCGTATCACTTTCTCAAATCATAAAAATGATTCCTTTGTTCTATCCGTAGGTTTGGTTTCAAAATCGCCGTGCTAAGTGGAAGAAGCGCAAGAAGGCTACAAACGTTTTCCGTACCCCAGGGGCGCTACTTCCTCCTCACGGGCTACCACAATTTCCGTCGACGATGAGCGATGCTCTCTGCAATTTTCATCCCAACGACGGTCGCTGGCCCCCTTCTATGGCATCGATGACGTCCCCGATGGCACAACACATGCCCCCTCCCATGAACGCAGGGGCGGCACCCCCAACATTTACCCTACCGCCCTCGTTACCTCGTCAAGGGTTTGGACAGTCGTTTCATCAAGACGGGGGTATGCCATCGGTTACTTCCGGGTCCGCCCTCGGCAGTCAGCTCTCCGTATCGGGAAATATGCCCATGCAAGCCATGTATCAATCAACCTTCGGCGGCGTCTCGACCGCAGGAATGAGCGGCATTTCCGGAGCGTCGTCGCCTGGACTTTCAGCCCAGGACGGAGTAGATATCCCATGTAGCGGTTCCGGCGGTGTCACATCGTCTGTCGAATGCCAGGACATGTGGCGTGGGACGAGTATAGCTTCTCTCCGAAGGAAGGCTTTAGAACATGCCGCTACACTGAATGGAATTTTTCGATAAGACTGAGATTGATTTTATTAAGTAACATCAAGATGGTGACATTTCTTCTGCAGTTTTTCCCAGCCACTACAATGCCGGAACTTACAAACGAACGACAAAAGTCGTGAGTAAACTGATCATAATTTGCTGTGATTACAACGGCGGAAGTATCAAGCACTGATTGTTTTGGAAATACAAACACATTTAATGTGAGGGACTTATGCACCTACTTTACTGAACTGTAAATAGACTATAACGTTTAACTATTATTTGTTTAGTTCGTTATTAAGGCCTGCCACGAAGGACCTTAATCTTGGCTGACAAGTTTTACGTATAAGTAGGTGACAATGGACAACAGGGTCAACTTAATTATTCAAATATTTCGTCCAAACACTTTTCCCATTAAAACTTGTTTGTTATAGGAGACTAAACGTGTTATTTCGATCCGTTGAATTCATGGTCAGAATTTAAACTAAGCAAACAAACTGTTTTGAATTTTTCACTAATAACTTTTCAAGTTGACTCAATGCAAATTCATTACATGAAATATTCTTTATTTCATTTTACTTACACTTTGTGTGTGTGTAATTCCGTTGATGTAAGCAAAACACACATGTAGGCCTATTAAAAAGAAACTTTCCTGTATCAAATTGTTAATTACTTTTGAAATTTAACGTTTTTATCCATATATGTATCAATATTTCTAAAACATTAGATTACCACCTACTGTTGCGAGAGCCATGTAATGAGAAGAATATTTGTCAAACTTTTGCACTAAGATTAGCGGAGGTATCGGTACTTACTGGAAGAGACGTAAATGTCACATTTTTAGCAATGGGAACTTACATTTCTCGTATTAACGGTTAAATCTCATAAAGCATGGTTCGAAAGAATGCCAAGGAAAACCGAAAGAAAATTATCGTTATTAAAGGGCATAAGCAGTCACCCAAACTTTTTGAAACCACAGCTAAATCTAAAATTTTAGAACTTACATATTTCGTATTCAAGGTAAACCAAGGAGTAAATTCTCGCAAAATTTCATAATTTAGTGGGAAAAATATTGTCACATTAATTCTAAGAGCCATTTATGAAATAGGGTAGACTATACACTAATCCAAATTGGGGTGACAGTGACTGCATTTTCCCTTTAAAAATCATCACGAATGGTTACAGTGACTGCTTTATGATTCATGGTTTTGGTATCACCTGTTTCACACGCTAAATGTACCTATAGGTGCTGCAAGTTTATTTACTTCTAAATTTATTGCATCTTTTGCTACAATTTTTATTGAATAATTGGTTCACCACAAACATTCGTACCGATGTACTTTGAAGTTTTGTACATTGTAAAAATGATGACAATTCGTGTTTGTGTCGGAGTTCCTTTTCAAGTATTAATTAGAATTGAAGATCGTTATTTTCAAATTATGAAACGTTTAAGGATTAAAGGGATGCATCTCGAAGATTTATTTAGTGTATCTTTGTTAAGAACCATCTTGTGATCTATGATCTGTTTTTTGTGTAAATCAGAAAATATAAATAAAAGAAAAGGTGTAATTTTTGCGTATTTTTAACTCTGTGATCTATCGGTGTGGTGACTCTAACGTAGATCCCAGTTTCTAAGAGGTGAAACCAAAACCAATATACCTTATACTCGTTGTGAGCAATCACAGGATAGTTATTTTAAAGAGGCTTATTGAGTTGGTTCACCAACTTAATGATTTTTTCACACCTGTTGAGATTTGCTCACATCTTGTTGGTAAAAGGTCAAACTAAGAGATTCTGCACGCCTGACAAACAAATGAAATGGCAATTTTGGGGTAATTAATGAATAAAATCAGTTATTATAAAATTCGTGACCAGACACTTTTTACAGTTAAGGTATTAATCATGTGCAATTTCTGTCCCCAAGAACTACAATTTCTTACATTTTCGTGAACTACAGGCAGACAGGAAGGGATACATGAGCTGATGAGTAATGAGGCTAATTAGAAACATTGTCATGCAATGATTTCCTTCAAACTCGTCACAAAATAATGGATATCAACTCAATGAGCCCCTATAAATCACAAACCATCAGGGGAATCACCGTATTGTCAGACAGAGTTGCAGGGTGAAGGGTTCATTTTCTATGTAACAGAGTATGTATATAGGCATCATAAAATTACTTAGGACCAGATTGGGGGAATTTAAAACGTCGGAGGGCCCGCTAAGCCTTCTCGTACAATGGTGAAGAAACCAGTCAAAACCGATACGTATTCAAAAGCTGGGCTGAAATATCTCTATGTTCCATGCAGTACACCCGTTTCCTATTCCAGTATTATATTATGATGCACCATTTCAAAATAAGAGAAAACAATTCTGAAAGAACCCCAGTACCTTCAAAGCCCATAGGGCCCAGCGGTTTTATGCAAGGCGAGCGGGGAGTTAGGGGCTTTAGATTTCCATTCGGGCAGAAAATTTTCCATTTGTGAGCAAAACACATGCTATTTTCGGGCAAACGTTTTTTTTTTTTTAATTCGGGCAGAAGTGCCCTCCGCCATTGAAAATAGTCTCGTACGCTTATTGTCTGTTAACACACCGTTTGCTT
Organism: Holothuria glaberrima; assembly: GCA_009936505.3. NCBI lineage: Eukaryota > Metazoa > Echinodermata > Holothuroidea > Aspidochirotida > Holothuriidae > Holothuria > Holothuria glaberrima. The sequence continues at coordinate 4,987 of WURT03047878.1, forward strand.
AAGGACAAGTAGTCATCTCAAAGGTTACGTAAGGCCTTAAACTAATGTTTTCATTCGTTTTAAATACTTGCATGTCATTTTGATCATGAGTGTTTGGGATACATATCTCTAACATGGAAAATGGCTCTACAGTGGCATGACTACGGTGGAGGCTTGGAGAGAGACCTCCAGTCTTCGCCCCTTATTTGCCGCCTTTGAGCGTGAAAATTGCACAGATTCTACATTGGGAGCGTCCCCCATAAATGGTTTATCCCCCCTCAGAGCGGGCCCTCTCGGTGCCCCTATGAAAACTTTTCTGACTACGGCACGGGGGCTCTCAGACATACATTACTAAAAATCGCAAAAGTTGGAATTAACCTTAGACACAGCAAGTAATCCCCTAAGAAAGATCCAATTTAGTGCCATTTATTGCAATTAAGTTCAGCTAAGGGTCGGTGTACTTGAGTAGCTAAGCAAAGAGAAGTAGACCCATTAACTTTTGAAGCACAAAACTTTTTTCGTAAAATAGTTGAAAAACTTTAAAACAGACAGGTTAAGACACAGGCATCCAACATCTGGCTTACTAAATTCTCGTTTTTTTCAAAGCAAACTTAAGACTGTTATAAGTCTAGGCTGGACATGTTAGATATTTCCGACTCTTTTTTAATCCTATGTAGAATCTGTTACATTGTATTCTAGCGGAAAGGTTTTCATTTCAAGATTGATCTCACATGAATTATATGTTGATTACGAATCAAAGTTAATATAATTTCTTCTGCTGCCTATTTTTGTGGTATCTACTAAGAAGATATGAAAAATACACAGAAATATTCAAATTTCAACCCGCTTGGTAAACCTGTTATTCAGTTTTGCAAGTCTTCTGTAATGTTGATTGGAGAACCCATGTTTCTCGGCCCTAAATGAAATTATTGAAATGATACAGTTTGAGTTTTGAAAGTAAAAGTGAACACTTGATAGGCATATCTTTGTTTGATGCCATGTTCCACACTGAGCTTTGTACTGATCCAAAGTTCTCCCTCTAGGCTGTAGCCAGATAAAGTGATGAAAGCAGCGAGAGATACTTCTAGACAGGTGAGATATTTTTTTAATATAACCGTATTTTATCAACCCCCCCCCCCCCTTCGCCACGTCCCATCTCTTTCCCTTAATGTTCCTGTACCATTTCGAACAATGCCTCACGGATTTGCATTAGCCTACTCCGGCAAACTTGGAAACGCCAAATCGCTTTTAGCTATTACAAGAATCATATCAAACGAAGTCAGTCAAACATGCTTCTTCAACAAGGCCGTATGCCTGGTTGATTTACTTAGTTATACATGAAACTAATTTCCTGTTAGCTTGACACGTTTTCTAGCGCCTTGAAACAGGTATCAATGGCCCCGTTAAACGAACAAATAGACTTTGTTATTGGATGTCTAAATGGAAATGAATTGTAATTAACTGCTACTGGACTGAACAGACTAGATGTAAATGTAATTACTGCGTCGGGTCTGAAGACCAGGCCACACTGTTTTTCTGATCTCTGTTGTTCGTGCAATTTCCCTGCTTTCTACTCTCCCCACATCTTTTTACCTCCAGATAAGTTTCGCTTGTTAATTTCCTGCCTCGAATCGATAACCTGTTGCATCCAAGGCTCGTGACATGTAACAATAGCCGTCTACGCTCAGTGCACATGTTAGGCGTGTGTGAACACAATAGCCTCTTGACTTGCTCTAATCGCTTTTCTTCCCTGTTCGGATATTGGAAGTTGCCATTACTCAATGGCTTTCATTAATGAGAGGGAAACCATGGTAAATTTATGCAGTTGAGCCTCCTTAATGACAGATACTTCAATCAGATGTGGAGAGTATTGTAGGGCCACTTGTTGAATCCGAATTTCCGAATAAAAAGCCTCAAGTCGCATAAAATCTTTATAAAGCATGTGGTCCATTTACCAGTTTTACAGTTCAATTATAACCATATATATAGTATAACAGAATAATTCAAAATGAGAGTAAAACTCGAAAAAATAGGCAAATAACCTTATTTGAGTTGTATGAGGTATGGAAACTAGTGATACGGATTGCCCCCTCTAAATATATTCTTAACTTTGAGAGTTGATAAATTTTAAAGAATCCTCTCGTGTTCAGCTATTGACATCCCTATTATATAATATTTTGGTCTGGTTAAATATATTTATAACTGTATGCCATTACACGAGTGCATGGCAGGCACGTAGCCACGGGGGGCAGGCACAGGGGACACGTGCCCCCCTCATATTTCAATAAAGCCGGGTCTTGCACTGAAGGAGGTAAAATTTATTTCGAGACTAGCCTTTTTGGAATACAAATATAGGAAGAGAAAATGAAAAATCTTTCACCATTTTGCGTCTTGAAATAAGCGAAAAATTTTTAAAGGGGAGGGGAAATACCCTCCACTTAGGGGAAACTCCAACATCGATGTGCCCCAAAATTGGTTATTCTGGCTACGGGCCCACGGTGCATGGTAGTGACGGACTTATCCAACTTAGGCTTACTTGAGCTTGGAAGACGATAATAAGCGGGGCAGCAGTGGTGAGATTGAAACAGGGACCTATTAAGGGAAGCGACATTTCGTAAAGGGGGTGGGGCACCAGGGCATGTGTTAAATGTCTATGGCTTAATTGATAGGGGTTCATAGTAGTTACCTGATCTCGTTTGCTGACTGCCAAAAACAAACGCAATTTAATGACAGTAGAAAAAGACCGTGTGAGGTGAATGAAAAGATGTAAGTACACCAGTCTGTAAGACCGGCGTAGGCCGGCATACTTTTTAACCTGGGCGTGCCCATGACAAACGTAGAATGTAACGAACTTTTAGAGAGTGTAGCAACTCAAGTTCTTTTGTCATCACGGGGGCGTGCCCCTAACACCTACCACCAGAGACATGCTTAAGAGAAAAACAGTGTTTAGGAATTCAGTAACATAGTTCTAAATATTTTTCGCCCCCACTTTGTAAAAAAATGTTGAAATACTACTCAATATATTCATAGTGCTTGATTTTTAAACATGTTTAGAGTTTAAACATACCTACAGAATAAGGGATAATATGTGATAAGTTGATGGACACGTTTTAGAGTGTACAAATTTGCATCACCAGTAACAATAAGTTTTAAACTTCGTGACACTATTTAATTTGAGCGCTAAGATCAGTTGGAATTCAAGGCACAGAAAACTTAAAAAAATAATACCCTCTGGAGTACAGAAAATGACAATTGTCAGCTGGTCAGTCCGTGTCATGTCCTAGGACAAAGCCTCCTCCATCCTTTTTAGAAACTAAGCTTAAAGGCTTTTTAAGCAATTTTAAATTTTGGCTGGCAAACCCTCAGGCTCCGGCCTTCGAGTCCCACTTTCTCTGGATACATCACTGCCTTTGCCTGTCTCAAAATGTTTCAAAAGGTTGGTTGTTTCCATAATACTTCCTTGCGAATTAAAAAATGGGCCCTTTCTTTACAGTCACTGCATATTCCTTTACTCTATTACATTTTAATTGAATGTTTCAAGGGCATTCTGATCTCCAGTGCATTGAAGTTGTACTTCTCTAATTTGTGTGGACAAATCTGGTTGCATGCTTTCGTTCTAAACAAAGACGTGAAACATTCTCTCAATTTAACCGGCTTAAGTTTTCCCTTACTAACAAGAAAAACAAACAAACAAAAAACAATCACGCAGTCATAAAAGCCATCATTATAACAAAACAAAATATGTATGCATTGAAAGAAGGATACGACAAGCTGATAAGCTACAGTGCAATTGTCAATGAATGCTGGAGGCGGCTAGGTTTATCTATTTTACATTACAGTACTTATTTATCAATTTTTTAAAATTTCGTTTCAAGTTTGTTTTTACGCACTGCTAGTGACATTCAAACGGAACACTTCAACCTTAAAAATTATTAAACAGCTGTGGCCAGGATCCCCCTGTACAACGGAGGTACTACGCATGCCCCGTAGACTTACCAGGATGGCGGCATTGGCGACATTTTTTATCATGTGATCTATGGTCTTTTGCGATAAGAATAGGCATATGAGGCGGGGAATGGGACGGTACCCTTAAGCAAGAAAATATTGTTGATTTTAGGGCTGTAAATGTCGTTTTTCACTGAAAATTCTTGTGGTGATTTTTTGCCAATTAGGAAAATGTCTGTGATCATCTTTTTGTCGGGCATCACATCGCAGTCCGAATGCGTCATTATCAAGCCTTCTGAACCGGTTGTACACAAGAACCTCTTTTGTGCCTCAGTGATTAGATATAGTAATCACTTGCATATACTGAGTGAGGGGTAGAACTTTTCCGGTGAAAATACTTGCTTGTAAGATTTTGCTTCAACTTAATTTAGAGCATCATGCTCTTCATTAAAACTAACGAAGATAATATGCTCCGGCAAAGCCAAACTACATATCAAAGTTTTGTAACTCCTTCTCAGTTCTGTTCTCAACAAAGCATATAAATCAAAATTGATTGTAGAAATTATTTCTCGATAAAGTGTTCGTTTATAGAATAGTCTGTTGACTCTTTTGATTAAATCACTGCTTTACGGGGTTTAGTGTACTTTTTGAAATACCACGAATGAATGAAGGAATGCCAGAATGTAGGACTGTGATGAATCAGACTTAATGCATGCTACGTAGTAGACAAGGTTAAAGGGCTGTTAAATAGCACTAACATAGTTAGGAATATCCCTATATCTCTATTAACAATTCTTGACGACACTTTGACATTCGTCCAAACAATAGCTCCATTCTATTTGATCTATGATGATGCAGTATACGAGTGTGAATTCATGTGTTCCCAATTAAGCTCACACGCACAGCAATATGGAGATATAACCTTGATCAACTAAATCCAGTGCAGAATTTCTGTAACTGTGTTTGGGGTGTACTAGACATATTTTGCTTAAAGTAGAAAATGGGCTAGAAGACCATTTTGTAGAGAGATCACTGTGGGAGTTGGAAGGTAAAATTGGGCCTTGGAATGGTAGAAAAACGTGAGAATATCAAAAAGGTTGAGGAGAAACATGTAAGAATTACAAAATTGGACTAAGGAAATAATGTAATGCTATTTCAGCAATAGAGACAGACCATGATTGTAAAATAAAAATATGACGTCACTAAGAATACATTCTGAAAACGTCTGTTTAAATTTCGAAACGTTACTTCCAAATTCGCTCCGAATGCACTTACATCATTTTTATACATGTCTGATCTGTATTTAACAAGTTTTGAAAATAATGATCAGGAATTGCACTTTTCCTGCAACATTTCTCAAGCAACTGCATTCTTGGTGGAAAATGGACAACTGGGCACCGGGGTCCCACACAAGAAAGTCAACACCTTCTCAAAGATGGCTCTGACCAAAACTTATTTGAGGGATAATCCCGAAGCCCAAGCAACGTGGGATCAGCTCTAAAAACTTTGGATTCCAGATGATCTGTGGCAATTGAGCGGCGATTTGTGTTGGACATTGGGGGGGGGGGGGGTTCGGAAACCTCGAAATGATCTATATGAAAATGCCAGAAATGATCTATATGCTATTGCCATTGTGCTTGGTGCTCAGCATAAGCAATAGAGTAGGGAAAACAAGCAAGTGAGCCACAACTGGAAAAAAGGTCGTGGCCGGCCCGACTTAAACCATTCGATTAGAAACTGAGACGTAAAACCTCCTCTTACTATAACAATAACTTACAATGACACATGAGAGCTACACGTGGGCGCGAAGCGAGCAGAAAAGTCGTCTGTTGAAAAACATTATGCATGAAATACAACATTCTGACATAGCTGGCATTCTGCGTTTTCCCAGAATCCGAAATAGTGCATGCCAATGGTGTGATATACTAGGCTATGCCTGGTTAGGGTGAAACCCCATGCAGAGGACTAACAGACAAAGAGTTATCGACGCCACGTTCAGCGGACCTACATGCATGAAAAGGAGAAGTTTTACCTGTTTGGGAAAAAGATCAGACACAACGCTGGTCACTACTCAGCGAACAAAGTGTTGAATTATAGACAGTTATGCGCAGAGGGTCCAATGAATATTAAACTTAACTTTCGAAACATTAATTCCTTTCGTTTTCCCCCAAAATGTCGTTATGCTATAGTTATTGACTGTCTAAAAATTACACTTTAAAACTTGAACACGGTGAATCCGGCTGGGTCGGTGGACACAGAGATGGAATACAAAAAGAAATCTCCTCTGGCCATCTTGCTGTGGATTTGCCGGATTGTCGCCACTTAGTGGCAATTAATTGCAGCTTAAAAGTGTTTTGGCAATACATAATTTAAGTTTTTCTAGGGTAGAAATGAAGAGACAATAAGAAACGGAAAATCTGAGAGGTCCATTCAAGGAGTTTTAATATCATACATTTTGCATTTTCACGCCCTTATGGTCATGTAATCTCACCCCAGATACCCAATGATGATAGGTGCGTACTAAGAACGTCTATAGAAAGACGGCGCATCATAAAGTGAAGTTGTATCAATAAAAGGGATTGTGAACAAGGGGATACCCAAAAAAGTGTCTTAATATCCCAATATCGACGCAATAGTTAAAATAAGTAAGAGGCTATGTTGCAGGACAAACATTCATCTAATAACGCCCCATTAAAAGTTGAAGTCTTATCCATAAAGGTACGAACCGAAATGTTGTCAAACATATTTGTTACTGGCTAAAAATGATCCGATTTGTTTCATTTCTGACCAAATAAATTGAAATTTTGAGTCAAAATAATGAAATAAAGTTTTACAAGGTTACAAGATTGCCTCTATGGATTCGACTGTTTTTAGAGAGCTGGGGCAACTTGCAAAGTTGCATAGGGATATCCCAATTAATGCGTTACTTTGAAGGCCCTAAATATACAGAACGCCAAAAGGCTCACGGTATTTCGACGTCTATTCAGATAATCTGCCGTCTGCGCAGATAATTTACCGTCTGTCAAGGTATTTTGACGCCTTTTGGAATACTTTGCTTCAGAAATACTGCATCCTAAAAATGTTTTTTTTTTTGGTCAAAAATCACGTTTTATCGTTATTTTTGATGTATTTGAAGGCATCAAAGTACTTCCGAAGTCAACATACTTGACACGGTGAAATACGTATGACCCTTATGGCGCACCCCCTTCGCCAAAAGGGTCTCACGTAATATGCCATCTCAAAGTACTTTTGCCTTTTCAAGTATTTCGTCGTCTCCAGGTACATCGATGAATTTCATTAGGGAGTGATGAATATGCACGACTTTAAAGGACATAACTGGAAAATTTGGCAAAAAGGGAACCTAATGTTACAAATTGCCGTATATTAAGGATGATGACCGATCATTTATAATGTATGACAAATTCAGACCCCTGATTCTTCGCTGTTTTAGATGATACACTATCAAATTATGGGAAGTGATAAAGTAGAACCACTTGGCAACCGCTCAATATTAATAATAATGACGACACAAAACGTCACAAATCGTTAAATGTTCATATTCGCCGGCTTTTGATCTTTTGTACAGTGCACTTAGTACAAGTTTCTCAAGTGCTGTAACTGAAAGCATACCGACGTGGATGCATTCACACAAAGGAAAGAGGTCACAATAAACTGGTGGTAGCCGTGCTTATATGCAATTTTCGGGCAAAAATTTAATCACTTTCAGCGAACTCGTGCAGAGTCAGGGATAGGCCTACTCGATCAAATCGACATGAATTTACATATCTTGTACACCGGTCACACAGTGCACAGTCGTCTTGAAGAGTGAAACATTTTCTGGGGAGCACCGGACGTGCGTTGCAGCTACGAATGTTGACACTAAGGCACAGGCCAGAGTACAGATGCCTTGGGAGGGGCTGGGTAAAAGTGCCCCAGATCTAAACTTTGTAGAGTGGAAGTGATATGTCTTCACCTCTCTCCCTAGTCTTTACCTCTCCCCTATATTCAAAGATAAAAACCCATGCATTTTTCCCTCTGAAATAATGTAAAAAATTTCTTGTAATTTTTCTTATGAAATTTGTACATGCTGCACCATATGGCAGCTACAGATCACATTCAAAAATTTCTCGGAGGGGATCGAGGGGCAGTGACGCCGCCAGACTTTGGTGATTGGGGGCACCACCGATGCCGCGTAAACTGCGCCCATTTTTTATGTGTTCTGTTTTTTTTTGTTTTTTTTTACAGCAATGGGGATCCTTCCTTTGTCACAACATAAAGTTACCGTCCTGGAAGAGAGGTCTAAGGAGAAGGTTGCCCCCCCCCCGTTTGAGAAATTTTTGTTAATTTAAAGTTGATTAAATGCAAATTGGTGCTATCTTTTGGGACATGTTTGGAGCTGTTCACATATGACTGGAAAATGTCCATAATTTTAGTGAATTCTAAGTTTTGGTTAGGTGTAAAATGAGACTATGCTGCCTAAGAGAAGAACACGTTGCCAGCAAACCTCCTGAAGCCTCCTCTAAGTCTCGCAGGTACCTGTATAGGGCCTCCCGGAGCTCCGGATCAATTGCATACCATAGGGCAATAACACAATATAGGGAAGTCAGGATTTTTCTAACGGGTTGTCATACAGTATGTCGTGCGATCGCCGATCAGGGGGAGGGTCTCTAAGGGGAGGAGGTGTCCCCTTCCCCTTTGAGAAATTTTTCAATATTTAGGTACCCTCGGATGCAATCTGGTGCAACATTTAGCATCACTTGAAGTAAATTTTTTTTCATTACAAAAAAAAAATAAATATATAATTTGCTCTGCAAAGAATGGGGGGCGGGATCCGGCCCTGAACTGTCATAAGAATTTTGCTAAGCAAATCAAAGGTTGTCAGTACATTGGTGTAGTCAGACATTTTCCGAGGGGTAGGCACTAGCCTATCCAGATTTTTCCGGGGTGTTGGTATAACTCAACCATAAGAAAATGTCAAACAAATTACCAAAAAACATTACAAATTAAACCACGAGTGGCAATGCTGAATGGGGTACTTCAGTAATTTGTTTAAATAAAGCATTAGCAAAAAGGCGCCATCTTCTATAGAAAAACTAGCTTGGAAAGTTCTCGTGACTGAGATAATTGACGACAATATACTCTTGCCAAATTTAGGGAAATAAGTCCAAAATCGAATTGATTTACAAATGATTTTGTTTTTTGGTTGAATTTCAAGGGACTTAAGTAATTAACGTTGAGGAATAATTTGCACTTCCTTCAGGTGTGTAGGGGCAATACGTATAGGTGTATTTTTCAGAATTCGATTGGGGGCATGGCCCCTGGCCCCCTCTGGCTAGGCCAATGTCTCTGTCAAGGAATATGAAAATTGTCCGTCATTGCTATCTTGAGTTATCGTGTGAAGGTTTTCGGCTTTTAACCTCTGATGACCTCAAATGACCTTTAAACCCCACCAAAAACAATAAGGTATTTCTTCTCAACATGACGAATCTATATATGAAATATGAAAGTGT
>WURT03047889.1:0-14419 GCA_009936505.3 Holothuria glaberrima
AGAGGAATAGCCTTATACACTAAAATTATTGGGAATTTTTGCATTTGATGGCTGCACTATGATGGACCAAAATATACATACCCTGAGACTATTTTTCACTCAGAAATATGCTTCAACCTCAGAGCTCCCTGGACCCCCATAGGGGCTTTGCCCCTGCGCTCCACCCGCTAACGTCGCGCTTCACGACTGGTTTCGCGCGCAGCGCGAAAAATGGTCCCTTTCGTAACATGGCCCCTCACTACAAAATTCTTAAAAAAGGCCCTGTTTGTAAGTACTGGCTTGGCTTATGACTGTCTTTCCTAATGGTCCCTTTTCGTAGGGACGGTAAGTAGAAAGATTGACCGACAATGTTTAAACAAGGCAAACCTTCAAGTTCCCATGATCAATGATAAGTGAGAAGCGTGATAAATTATTCCAAATGAAGTTGGTGATCGTGTGTAATTGGATTCAACTGTATCCAACTTGCTCTTAACTGGTGTGGGACCAATTTTTATTTTAAACCAACTGGATCGAATAGAGGTTCCTATCTCCAAACTGAGCTAAACTGGGGTAGGTTTAGCTATGATCTTTATATGAACAATGCAGGACTAGGTTAGACAGTTAGAATTTCCAAGTGGTCCATTCCAGAGCATCTGAATTTTATTGGTGGTGTCTTACTTTTCAACTATTTTGTAAACGTGTTGTCGTAAATTCCACAATCCCAGTAGTTCACTGGTTCAACTGGAATTGAAATTATCATACTATCAGTACTTACGTCGAATAATGACGTGGTAAATTGCGTGCCAAGTTCTCAAATACCGATTGTCGACGTAGACCTCATATATGCCTGCATTATCTACCACAGCTGGAACAACTATCGATCTTTGACCGTATCCTCCAGTTACAATCTGCCTGACCCCTGTGCCAAGGTCAGTACGACTCCACTGTATTTCCCCTAGTCTGTTTGGCGGCACATAGGCCATCAGTACAATGTCATCGTCGCCCACACTGGCAATGTACGTATACACAGGACTGAAAAGCTCTGAAATGTAAAAAAAACATACCATCAGTAGAAAGCCCACGTAACCATACGGTCCAAAACTTAGTGGTATCTGACTAAAATAGAAGAGCTGAATTAATCATGGGACCCATATGTAATGTGGCGAGTTGTAACCAACACTGATGTAAGGGAAGCGATCCAGCAAAGGGGACGAAAGACTTTGCCCAGAAATGTTGTCTATTTGGCTAACGATTGCATGAAATTTACTTGAAAAATGATAGTTTTGCCCTGAAACTGACTTTTTGTTGCCCCAGCCCTCTACTTCATCCGTTTATATTAAACTACTCATCGACAAAATCTCACACACTGATCAATCACATAAATGGTAGAACGTGATTCTGGAAATGTAACTCATGTTTATTTTTTTTTTACAACTTAGAAAGCTTACGGTCGGGTAGCTCACAGGGAATAACCAGGATGAGGACCATGATGTTGAAACTAATTGGTGATTTATTATGCCCTGGGCCACCACAATTGAGCTTTTACTTTATTTAGGAAACAAATTTCGTCAAAAGTTCAGTTTGCATGCAGAAACATTTGAGACAGATGTATATCTTTATAAACTGATAAAGCATACTTACTACTGTTCTCTTGTGCAATACACAGCGACTCAGAAAGAACATATCCTTCATTGCGCCCATTCGTTTGTACAATCTGGGCGGCAAACACGCCGTAACGCTGGCCGCGAGATTTCGGTGCTGCTGGGAAAACGAATCCTCCACGATTATCATCAATATATCGAATGGTCCAAGCTTGATTAGGTAATGATGTCCATCGTCCTGTTTTGACTTTTCTGGTACTTTGTACTTCGTACCTTGCGCCACTGAATTCCCCGTCGATGGCTCCATTATTTAAAGCATAAACAAAGATATCTTTTGCAGGAGGTCTTCGACGTGTGACGGGATTCACGACGGCGCATATCAAATCTTCGGGTGCTCTACCTGTATATGATACATAAAAAACAATCCCAAAAATGTCTAAGATTGTTCCTGTTGGAAGGACAGTCCGTTTCACTTGACGTCAACTTTGTGTGACTCTTTCGACAGAAGACATTAAGAGTCTCGATGTGTTGAACTGGCTAAAACATTTCCATCTCATACTATAAATGACGAATAAATCTTGTTTAATTTGAAAATTTTTTGCTTTCCTTCATTAGGCTTTAGTATAAAGACAGGACTAGACTGCTATGATCACACTGATCATTTCATACAATACAGCTAAAGTGTATCAAAGACAACTGAATTGACTTATGCAACTTAAGGAAAAATTCATGTGGCTGTATACATCTTCCATTTGCACACAGACATGGCACACAATACAATATAAATGATAGGACTAACCAATAATTCTCAAAGTTTACAGTTAGGGGGAGTCTTTATACGCTGTAAAGGGGCTCTAGAAATATAAAATGACGCCTTGCTCGTAACTTCCCTTCTTTTATCTGCTGTACCACAATATCAAGAATGTTAGGATTTAGGAGACAAATATGATAGATGAGATTTACAACCATACAGATATAACCAGAAACTGTAATCACCTGACACACAACCAGCTGGAATGGATTGTCCAGAAGGTATAGCACAGCTGTCTTGAGGGAGAAACTCACAGAAACAAGGGCCAGCAGAGGTACCAATTGACGGAAGACAGGATCCACAACCGGAACACGTAGTGCAAGATGTAGGACCTATCGAAGTATGGTAGAAAACTAATGGAGTCAGGGCGTTGCATGGGATATGCTGATGTCATTGAATGGGCCGTTAAAGGGTGGAATTATTCATGCTTGTACCAGCCATTTTTCGGCAAGGGAGGGGAAAAACGGCTATACCAAACCCCACTATCAGTTGGCATTAGTTGTACAAAAATGCCAAAGCTGTAGTTACCCCGTTTAATTTCCCTCTAGCAGGTATCCACCTTTATCCCTGCTTTTTTAAAGCTCTTTTTTATCTTATGTTGATCAGTTTTTCGATTAATACAAATTCCACACCGAGCTGGATTTCCCTACCCATGTGTCTCAGTGGTCACCCTTTTATAATACCCAACACCTGCTAGTCCCTGCTACTTAGACTCGTCATAATTATTCATTACAGTTTATTTTGACAGCGTTACTTACAATCATTTGCATTGAATTAATATAATATTTAGAAAAGATGAACACGTTTGATCATTTTACATATTGCGTCACAGACATCCTCTCCCGATTCACATACTGCCAGTCCCGTGACTTCAATGGAACTAGACACCACCACTGGGACGGTACATGCAGATGTAGGCCACGAGTCGCAATATTCCACCCGGTGGGTTGACCCTTCCACGCTGGAAAAGTAAAGGCAGTTAGAATCAGCAGCAATATATAACGCTTGATCCCGTCCTTCATCTACGGTGTCTTTGAAGACGCTGAATACACCGGTTAAAGTCAATCTATAAATAGCAGTACTCGACTGTAAGCTGAAGAAGAGGGATCTTATGGGATTCATTCCGGATGCTGCATAAGGAAAGACGAAAATTAATTACGAATTGACCTCCCTCAAAATGGTCAGTTGGTAATGTAGGGTTCAGATGGAGTAGAGAGCTCTGCGACGCAACAGACTGGCAGAAATCTCTTCCACATAAATGCATTTTAGAACTCTTTACAGCTGCTATGGGCAACGTGGTCGGTAACATGCTATACCCCACCAAAACAGTAGGATGGTGGGGTTTACAAACCACTTTATTTTTCACTCAGTCAAATTAGCAGAATGGCCCTTTGTCAGAAATATGTCTCTTCAGACTAACTTTATGAATAGATACTTAAACCCACCAAATCCGAGCTATTGGCTTCTGGGTGACCGCATGCACCGAACTGCGTTTCTCAAAATGCATTTTCACAAAACTTAATTTATATGTCATTGACAATCATTAAGCATAAAGCCCTGAACGTAATTTGGTTAAATGGAAGAAGACAGTAAGATTACCACTATTTTCTTTCGAAAAAGGTGACAGATCATTGAGGAGACAGATTATGTGAAACTGGCATTAGAACTTTTTTCGGCTGTTCGCCGGCGTTTCTCTCGCCGCTTTAAAGCTTGACTCTTCTCGTTTGTTGTATGGCTCGCCACCAGACACTTACCTGCCTCAAAATTTAACCATAGTGACACACAAATATGAAACAGTCTGAAAAGCTAGTTTTTAGTTTAAACATTCGAAAAGAGTTTAGAGGCCAAGAAGTAGACCCGGCTTATGGTGAACAAGCGAAAATAGGCATAATTATTGGCGCGGTTTCTTAAATTGCAGGATCATAAGAAGATATATAATGAAGTTAAAACGGTTCTGCTTTGTCTGAACGGCTATTCTATCTTTAACCCAGAGAAAGCTTCTTATGTAGAACTAATGTCATTAACTACATAAACTACATTAACTTGCTTAGGTATCAATTTCCTGGTAAATCAGAAATGGTGGCAGCATATAAAAACTTACTTTCTGCGTACGCCAAGCTCAGTGGGCAACTACCGTACATATTATTTGTCTGGAAAGTGCCTGGAGTTATCGTACCCACTTCTGTTGCTGTGTTTAAATTAGGATCGTTGAAATCCCACTGGTATACTCCATTATCGGTGGTAAAGTAAAGAATTCTGAAGATAAGATAAAGTATATCACTATAACTAGACAGATAGTGTAGTTGTCATGGTACTGAATCCTGCCGAGACCGGCGTTCTTTTTTCTTTTTGTATTTTATCACTTGCTAATCGATGTTAGAGAGGAAACGAAGAAACTCACGTTCCAATCAGAAAAATCTGGAAGGCCAATCATCGATAAGAACACTCAACTATGCTACACGCAATTTTTTACGATGTGAATGTTATTGTTTGAACGCTTCGAATGACCAATAGCAATAGTGGAACTAAAAAAGATACGTACTTTTATTCCCGAAGCTCCACTTTCACTACTAGTGCATATCAGCGTCAAATACTCCTTGACGTCGAGGAGAAAATGAATACACCAAAAGTAAACAAGCCACCCCCTCCCCCATTTCCACCGCTGGGTTAGTATGACTACTAGTAGTGGAGAAACTTCATGCCTTCATATCATAATAAAACCGACCATAAAAGTGACATTATACCACTCTTAAAGATTCCCTTCATAATTTACAATGTTTGTACAAGAAAGAGTCAAGAAGGTTCAAAAGAACATGGTCTGGGGGTTCAAACGACCCTCTTTCCTCCTTTTGCACTTTCGCCTAACGTTTAGCCTCGATAGACATTGTCATATCATTTTGCAGGTAGTACGGTGTTGTCTGATGACTCAGTTAGGTCTGAAGCAGGGACCGCGGAGCCAATTTTGAAGTGGGAGCGCTAATCATAGAAGCGGCCCAATATATTCAAGAAAATAAAAGTCTTTAAAGGCCGTCCAAAATGCCCACGGCGAAAACTTGCGTGGCTAAAGCCCTTCTAACCCCCCCCCCCACCTCTCTCTCTCTCTCCGCGGTCCCTGTGAAGTCCTAATCTATGATCACAAGGAGTCATTCAACTTTCTTCGTTTTTACGAGCTTACCCTCCATATTATACGCATGCAGGATCTGGCTTACTTGCACGAGTATAGGAGGTTTAGTATCTACACGTATAGCTTCCCCGAATAAGTCAGGGGGTGTAAGAAAGGTTGCTAAGATGAGAACATATAAATCCATTGTTTTGAAAAAGAAACAGAATTGTTTGTCTGTAACAGTAATACCTTAAAAACTATAAGAAATGTTGCCAATCGGAATTATATTGAAACCTTGAAGAAGGCTGAGTATGTCAGTTAGAATTGCACGCATCAGTTCGTTATGCATCCTTCCAATCGTTACTCCTTAGGTTAAAAGGCGGACAGAAAACGCATGCAGGTCCAAAAATGGCATCTATGTCTTTAAATGTTTTAATATTACAAAAAATGTCTACAAGTTTCCATTGACTTAACACCTTTTTACATATCTTGCCCTCTAAAAATCCCGAACCCCTCCCTGGAATCCATCTCGCCCCCTTCAGTATATTGTCTGGCTACGGGACTGGTGTGGATACTTTTGAGGTGGGCTGAAACCTAGCTTCCCCACTGATTATCAACTGTTGGTGTTAAAATATGCATATAAGATCTAGATTTTCCTTCAGTGTGAAACAATCTTACGGATTAAAGGAACTGAACAAACTCTAGTCGGTTACCGTTGATTACAGCTAACCGCGATTCTCGGTGAACAATTTCGGTTTGAGAAGGTGAAGAAAGTTTTAGTGTATATGTCACTGACGACGACGATTGAAAAAGTTCCGCTGCCTTGATTCACAACAGCAAAAAGCCGGTCACAGCAAGCAGCGATGTCTTCCACGGTACCGCCCACTGATGAATAACAAAAAGTTATAACGTGATTACGAAGTCATTTGTTCTACCTAAAGTTCTAAAGAAATGCTGAAACGTTCCAATAGGGAGGTGGGCGTAAGACACAGGTAAAGAAAGGTTCCCTACATAACGTCACAATGTTCCGATTTTACTTATACCGTCATACAGGACGTCAAACGTAATGCATGCCCAACAATTACTTTGTCTACCTTCACACAAAAGATGGACGCCTGCCCCCCCCCCCTCGGGTCCATCACTGCTTTAGTGTAGTTATAATGGAAGAATAAGATGCAACGAATAATGAGTCCGACAGCATTTCAGCACCACTTGTTTCTAATAAATTAAAAATGAAAAATTAAAAAAAATCAGTCCAAAAGAAAGAAAACTAGATGTTAGTTTGGCGGTTTTACATTTGAGTCCCTTTTCCTCTGTTCTGAGTGGATGCCCATTTAATAAATTACTCCTTTGATATGAAAGTGTTGATTCATACATGCCTTATATCTCATTAGGGAAACAGAAAAGTAAACTAAAAGTATTGATTTCCAGTGGAGAAGCTAGGAGTTTCAGTCGAAGAAAACTGTGACGCTAATTTGCAACAGCTAAAATTTCTCGACACTTCCTGAGCTTGTGCTTCTCAACCTTTCCTCTTTAATTTCCCTACTTGTGTAAAAATGTTTCCCCTACGTCTTTCCAAATATTTTAAACAAAACGTTAAACAAAAATTTACCATATATCTTTTCAACCACTTTCTTTCACATAGTAGTGTAAAAGTGAACATTAAATTTCACTTAATGATGTTATCTGTCTGGTTTGGATCCAGGATCTTACGGAAGAAGTGGGGTCACTATATGAGAATGACGGTTAAGCATGCAAGAGCCATAGACAAGAAACTTACTTGCGAATTCCCTATACACAGGTATACGCTTCTGAATTGTGTATACGAGGCAGACTTGTAGTGAGTTTGTATTCGTACTTATGAATTTACACAATTGCCTCTACTCGTACTCATGAGAATTCATTTGTACTTGTACTCACAGGGTTTGAAAGCTCTGCATAGGGACTAATGCAAAATTTTGTACTCGTACTCATCAAAAAGGACATGTACTCATACTCGTACTCACAACACAGACACTGCCCTTGTACTCGAACTCGTGACATTGTGCTCGCACTACAAGTCAGATACGAGGATCATTGTACGTGTAATGACGTACATTTAGTACAGTTAGTGACCTTCTTTCAGAGTTTCAAGTTACAAAAGTGTGGCGCCATTCCTTTAAAAGAAATTTCAATTGAGGTAAAAACGAACTGTTTCAACAACAATTGCCTCTTCCCTACCAACCTGTGAGCCTTCGCCACTGTATTAGTGAGCTTTCATTTGTCAGAGCGCGCGTAACGCGCCGAGAAAGATTTTGCCGGTATGTTCATGGTATTTGATGTTTATGTTTTCTTGATTTTACATTGCAAAATGTACCATAATATTAAAACTTCCCTCATCATTTCTCTGGTCTTTCTTCTATTCGTTCAATCTTATAGCATTGTTAAGGTCTAAATAAGTGTGAGGGCGGAAATGTCCCCCTTAACCCCAAGAGTGCTTAATACTTCTCCTGTCATTGTGCTATCCAGCCTTCACCCTACCGACGGATAAACGGCAACGAGCCTCATTAGGTCCAGTGCCAAAAAAAAGGGGGGAACTCTGAGGTGTATATACATTCGTCAACAGAAGGGGGACAAAGGCCACAAAGATCATAATTTATCATATATAAATTGAAGAAAAACTCAAACCAAGAGTGGAACCAGTAATTGTGGGGATAGTAACTGTATGGTATAAGAGTGAATGAGGGGGTCGGTGGGTGAGGGGGGTTCAATTATGCTCGAAACAACAGTTCTGCCCAAGTTGTCGTACAGAAAGCCTGAAAATGAGATAAACTAACTTTATCTTTCAGAAACTCGATAATATGATACACCTTTATTGAATTCGGTGTGCCAAAGTGCTCTAAAATATGTACCGGTAATGTGTATTTGGATTACAAATGTGGTTAGATTTCTAAATTGCACATGCAAGGAAACGTGTGTATTCTATATGACTACGGAAGACTGAGAAATTCTAAGGTGGTAATATTCGGCGACAGAGATTTGGATCGAGGCTTGAGTTGGGGAAATCATTCCCCTTACACACTGTTTAAACGTTGGGTTAAACACACTAATCGACAATAATTGAGCAACCTTTACCCAGTTTCAAAGTTTTCACATACGTTTACCCAACTTTTTAGAGTGCAGACCGCTAGCTACATCACTGTTTCGAAATCTCCAATATATGGTACGTATAATTCACATGGAAATATCCCATAGTTTGAGATAAATAAGACCTGGTCAATGCTAACACCACGAACTGCGTGGGCAGTTTACGAACCGCGTGGGAGTGGCGGTCTAATGTTTCAATATCTTTCTCACTTTTGAAAAGATTTTCGCGCCCCTGAAAGAACAGCTTTTTGTGAAGGAAAAGTCCTAATGACGTGTAAAATTTGCCCTCACAGTGGTTACTTTCTAAAAAATAAAAAGAAAAAAAATCCTAGGCAACCTACCAGCGGGACTGCTTTCAAGGCGTAAAAATTCACTTAAACAAATTTATGATTTTCTTCAACAAAGTTGATCCGAACAGTTTGAGCGAAACGTTTGAACTAAAAAATCACACCTGTTATTTGATTATACGGTTGGATAACTATAGGTTTATTTGACATCCATAGAACAAAATCCCTTTTACGTTTATATCCTACATCTTTATGCAACAATAAATTAACTGCACCACTTCGTGTGGTCGATTGATTGTAATTTAGTGGTTGAAATGACCATCAGCCGGAATTCCTGGGGGAACCGACAAACCCGTGTCAATCAAGGTAATGAAGGGGATGAGATAGTTCCAAGAGTGGGGGCGAAATTTGTTTTTAGATGGCGAAATTTACTAAACTGAACTAAGGCAATAAAAATACTTATTTTTCAGAGGGGACGAAAATTGTTCCAGGAGACACCCCGGCTCCATTGGCTGCGGGTGGAATTATATATTTCGTTTCACATGTTTGTTTTGGCGTATAATGCAAGCATACACTTATATGGACTTGCGTATAAAAAGTGCGGAAGTCTCTAAGATAGTCAAAGACTACTTCAAAACTTTGATAATTAATTGCAACGCAGATATTTCACTACAGTGAGCTAAATAACGTCCACTAATACGAAACCTGTTTTTTATTACAACCAGGCGCGTAGCCAGGATTTTGTCAAGGAGGGGGGCGAAGTGGAACTTTTTGCGAGGGAGCGAAGCGACCGAGCCCGAGCGTGCTTGCGCGTGAGGGGGAGGATGTGGGAGGGGGTCACCCTCCGTCCCAGGGTGTGATATTTTTTGGACTTTTAGTGTGAAAATATGTGATTTGGTACATAATTTATACGGTATTTTGTAAACATAAGCAAGGGCGTCGATTTGGGGGGGGGGGAGGGGGATATGTCCCCTCCACTTTTTTGAGAGGAGGGGACACTACTCCCACACTTTTTGTCACCTGAAAATAAAAAGCGAGGTAACTAAAACACTACATGTAGGTGAGTAGTGGTGAAGACAGAGATATGATCAGAAGGTATTCCACGTGGCTCTTTATTAGGTCCGTAGGCAGTAAGTTCTGTCACAATTCTTTCTATCACTTCAGAAAAATTTCGCGCGCTACGCGCGCTTTCATCTTCAGTTCTATCTAGCTGTAACGCCCGCCATTTCAAACATATTGGATTTATTCAACGTTACAGGTTCCACACAAACCGTTGTCGTGATTCTAGAGGACCACGAAAATGTTGCGAAGTTGTAACCTCTTTCCCCTATCTTTTGGAAGATTCTTCCTTCAACCTCATCATCGTGGCAAACATATGTTGTTAGGAAAAATTTCAGGTCTGGGAGCCTTAATGGGTTAGATGAAGAATGTATTCCCCAACGATGACCGTGCAGTCGCCCCATCAGATTTCTGGGTTTGCTCTTAAGTAGGGCAGATTCTCTATTAGAAACCCAAAGTTTTTCAACTTCTCTTAATGAAAACAAAATTAATATTTTTTTCAATATAACCCCAATTTTTTTCGGCGCGCTTCGCGCGCCTTATATTTCGTGGTCAACATCATTTCGGCAACCCATTGCATCTATCAGGGCTTAGAGTAGCTGGCCCCAGTCAGGGCGCTTGGCCCCCAATGTCGGCAAATCAAAGAACCACCCCTGACTGAGGCTCCATGCAGTTTTTCCTTTGGATAATGAAGTATACCCCCAATTTTCATAGTAACCCCATACGCCATACTGCCATATATTGAAACATTTGGCACCATTTTGCATCTGGGTACCCTCCTCGTATAGACTCCTCACCAGAACAGGAGAGAAGTTTTAGGTCAGATTCCCCCCCCCCCCCCTCTTCCAAAATCAAATCGACGCCTCTATACATAAGGAGACATACTATTATGTATTTTATGAACTATTTTGTAGGAATAGCCATAGAGAAATGAAATACGCACATCTTGCTGGCAAATAATTTATCATTCTACAAGTATGCAGGATCACGTAACAGCTTCAAACAAGTGCAAGGTGTTGGTTTTGTACATAGACCTACCACTAGATACCATGTGTGCCTGATATGGTAGGCCTACAATTTGTCCCTTCCGTACGGTACCGGTAGAGTTGGCAAGTATGCTGTCAGTGCTCCCATGGGTTGGCGCCGAGCGCGAGACAATTTTGGTCCAAAATGCCTTCCAGATCGCTGGAAATGGCACTTCCCAGGCCTGTATACCGCATATAAATAGGTGAAACACTAGCAATATTGTAAAAAAAATACCAAAATTTTGCTCAAGGGGGGGGCTGCCTCTTCGCCCCCTTGGCTACGCGCCTGATTATAACCAGACTTGTAGAGCGAGTACAATGTCATGAGTACGAGTACATGGGCAGTGTCTGTAGTAAGTACCAGTATGAGTACATGTCCTTATTCATGAATACGAGTACAAAAGTTTTCCTTAGCCCCTATGCAGAGTTAGCCTTTCAAAATCTGTGAGAAGGAGTACGAGTACAAATGAATTCTGATGAGTACGAGCACAGGCAATTGTGCAAACCCATGCATATGAGTGCGTACTCACTACATGTCTGATTACAACCCCAAGTGGTATGGTAAAACATCTCCGTCAACAATTGACACCAAATTTGGTTTCTTTTAACCTAAATTCATAAACACTTCTAATATTGATTTCCTGCATTCTGATTGGCCAGAAACCATTTGCATTTAAATTGCATTTAAGACCGGCTTCTTAACAGTTGGGAGAATCAGAATACCGTGCTTTACGTGCGCATGGTTTGAGCGTGTAATAGACTTCCTATGTGTTTTTCGGAATACTCGTAGTACTACTGAAAACAAACTCGCCGCACCGTGAAATCGAACGTGTCTTTCACACATGCAGTAATAGACCTTATGCATATGATGTCACAGAGCAGAAAGTCCCTACTAACAGTCGACTAAAACGCACCCATGTTTTGTTTCGTCCCTTGGATCTTCGCTAGAGAGTCGAGGGGACTTTTGTAAAAGTACGAGGACAGTATGTCATGTATAGTAAAGTAATGTCGTGCGTGGCGCAGTGTCCCCCCAGAACATTTAGGGCGTCCACCGAATTTGACCTTTGGTACAATCTCCCAATAGACCTTATGCCAAATAAACAGAGGGCGCATTCTGGGAAGGATTATTCCATGAACAGACAATCAAAGTAGATCGTCACCATGGAGAAGGCTGATTGTCATAATGCTCAAGCTCGCGGGATTGGAATTATCCTTCCCATGGCTGCATGGTGCTTCACGATCTGCCATTTGGTATAAGGTCTATGGGGATGGTCGGTGACACGTCACTTTCCCATGACAACAATGTGTTAGAGTGAAAATAATGTATTGCGCGTATTTCGGCACGTATTCAGTCCAGGGACTGTTTGCTCTCCAGCAGTGTAGCGCGTAAAGACGTTCCCATATCGTAATACTGTAGTCAGTTGTTGTTTTCACTACAAAGTTGCTAGGGTAACGGAAAGACCAGGATGACCGGCAGACCCCATAGTCCAGTGGGTTAACACAAAAAAGCCGATGAAAACAAAAACTGCTTTTTTTTTTCATAGACAACGTGATCTTTAACCCAAATGTCCGGACCGTCCCAGTTAATAAATAACCTAGGTCTATGGACTTTAAAGCAGCCATCTTGCGTTCATGGTTATGTGTTTGTTTAGAATGCCAAGGGGAAAATACACTTCTTAAAATGAATATACTATAGAGTGATGACTTCTTTGATTTAACAATGTTCCAAAGATAGAGTGAATAGTATTAAAGGTGTGAAGCAATAAAATCAGTGTCTGTTTTTGTTTTTGTTGTTTTTCAAAAAAAAAGAAAAACGACAAAAAAAAAAACGACTGAATAGGCATCGCCTCTTCAGCATGATGGTTTTGCTCCCATGATTTAAAAGTTGGTATCTATGCTTGTAATATCTTTGGGGGTAACTGCGTATGCTGACACCTTACCTCTTCGCACGGTCATGTGTTATAGGAATAATTTACACCTTGTGACAACTAACTACAAGAAGAAAGTTCTGTCTCGCTTCTTGTATTACACTTTCGATAGAATTGCGAAAAATTGACCGTTTCAATCACAAACAATAAATGCTACTGTGCTAAAGTTCTCAATTGCATCTTGTAAGTAATTTATGGTGTAAGTTAATTGGTTTTATTTCGCATTACCATTTATTAACCCGTTACAAGAACGAAAGTAATAATCGTTACCAACGTTACGAATGGTGTTTTTGGATTATCGAATAACGGCGGTGAAATTTAATGAATATAATGGAACATCGCAGCCGACAAGTTCGGAAAGCGAACAGCGATACTGACATTTAGGGGATAAATGCGAGTGTGTCCGGTCTCAAATGTGATTTTAGACCGGCGATGACGTCATCACAGAGGCTGAGCGGACCGAGGCGATAGCCGAGGTCCGCTGTCTCTGTGATGACGTCATCGGAGGTCTCAAATCACATTTAAGATCGGGCACCCTGCTTTTATCCCCATTCATAACCACTTAACATTAAAAATTTTTTTGTCTTACATCAATCGTGAGCACCGCGTGTTTGTTCTAGTGGTAGAGCATCCGCCTCTCAAGCGGAAGGCCCGGGTTCGATTCCCAGGTCGAGTCATACCAAAGACTTTAAAAATGGAACCCTCTGTCGTTGTGCGTGATGCTCCGCATAAGCAATGGATTTAGGAAAAACAAGCCAGTGAGCCATAACTGGAAAAAAAGGCCGTGGCCGGCTCGACTTGAACCAGTTGGTTGGAAACTGGGCCGTTAAACCTCATCTAACTAACCCGGCTAAGATGTCCTTGAAAATCACCCCCTCTCCATCTCCACACTCTTTTGAGGGTAGATGGGCCTCACTGTGAGAGCTTATCGTCAGCTCTGTCAGGCCTGGATTTAGTCTATAATTTGCCACGATAAAATTGTGATACTTGTCATAGATACGCATTCAGTTGAATGCCATCAGGGTTTTACGCACCAACCAATCGGAAGCCTTCTTCACAATTACGTTTGGTGGACAAACAAAACAGGGAACCGGGACAGGGACTATGTACAGTTACACACAGTAGTGTTTATTCCTGTGGGTGTAAGTAAACAAAGACATTATAGGATAAGCTCCAAACTTAGAATGGCGTGGTGGCTCCTCATGGAGGCCAAAATGTCGGGGCGGGATTGTTGATCACTGCTCAGTCGTTTGGAAAACAAACAGGCAAATAAATGTCTTACAAAAGTATTAATACTTGCTATTTCGGTATGTTGTCAATTTAAGAAGTACCTATCCTCAATAACGTCCAGTTAAATAAGAATAAGTTATTTCTTCATCGCGGCATTCCACATATGTACACTTGGAATATGAACGCACAATGAGGCTGCCCGGCCGAGCGAAAATTAACAGAGGGCGCACTGATATGGGTCCTACCAGTTGCGCGAAACACAAGCGCAAC
>WURT03047900.1:0-14419 GCA_009936505.3 Holothuria glaberrima
TGAGCACTTTTGCACTTTTTGTGGTGGTTGTGTCTCCCTTGCTGGCTTATCGGCTGTTGATTGTGTGCTTCGTGATGACTCTATTTAGCCTTTTTGGAGATTTTTTACTGAAGACTGAATGCAGAATTTCGCCTGACCTGAAGCTCAGTGGCAGAGTGCCTGTAAAGACTTCTTAAAAGGGATATGGCATCGCCCCAATCCAGGGACTTGACAGCATCTCCCGGCCCAAGTATATTTAGGCATAGTCTTAGAGATCTACTGTAAATACAGTTGATAACTGCAGCACCTTGATTGACATTCATTCAAACAATATAACTTTATTCTGGCTGGACAACGATCACTTGTACAGTCAGTTATTACCAATTGAGCTCACAACTCACATACAGTCACTTTGTGTAAAATATATGGCCTAGAGCAAATTACACTCAGTGCAGGCAATGTACTGTGCCTCAATTGCAACAAGCAGCCAGATTGTCCTGGATGCTCTGAGTTGAACTTCCAATTCAGCTGACGAGGAAGAATTCCAACAAAAGCAATCCCTTGAGAACCATCAGGAAGTTGACATACATGTCTGAAGCTCCGGATAAGACTTTAAAGCCACGGAAGATATCACAGAGTACTGAGAAATGAAATCGGGTGTGTTCCCTACTCTGAGCAGTCAGCATACTTCCAAAGTAGAAGAGTCAGTAGTAGAAGAAACAGTAGAATTTTGCTTTCCCCAACCAAAATGTACCTTGGGGTGATGAGTGTTTGTCTTTAAGTTCTGATTTGCTCTTTTCCAAAGATTAATTTATGTGATTGATTTGTGGATTATTGAATAGACATTATCACTAACAAAATTTTGCCAGGGTGAGGTTACAAACTTATAGGGTTATGTGGTATGCATAGGGATAGGGTTACATAGCTTACGTGGTACGCTAGGTTAGGGTTATCATTGTAGGATAATTCCCAAGCTCGATTTCCCTAATTCATATCCCCAAACATTGTCACTAAAAGAGAAAAACATGTCTACCTAAATTACAGAAAAGAATAAGTACAATTCATGTCCGTACGCCAATTAGTCAAGAGGACATTGAAAACTCAAATTATTTACTCTCTGAAGTGCAATTAATGTGTACAGTATGTTATTATATCCAAATTAGTACCTCTATAATTATATCAGGTGATTTTGAAGAAAAAAATGAAAGCACGAAAAGGATTGGAAGGGGTTCAATAAAGTGCCATCACTATAGTTCTTCAACAAAACTTATCAAATTAGGCCTAAGATGTTCTTTAGCTAAATTTACATGAATTTGCATATCTGATTAATAGCCATGTAGTTGATTGTAATTGTTCTTATAAATTTGTATTTTGGCTTATTGATTGTAATTTGATCTCAAGTTTGATCCACTAACGTTTGCTCTGTTGGTTGTAATTTGATTGAAAATTAGCCACTTCTTGAACATTCCTAAATTGTGTGATCTTTCAGTAGTATCCGTAATAAAGAAAATCCTATTAATTGTAGGTTTTTGCCATTAAACATTGCTTTGGATTTTTTTTTCAGTTTGGTCTCGGCTGGTCTGAGCAGGATTTTCAATCCAAATATTGTAATCTTGTGCTTTTGATATAACTCCGATTTGAAATTTGAGGGTTTTTAGCCTACCTGAGCCGTAATACTTTTACTGCATACTTGCAAACTCTACCAATTTGGGCGGTAGAATACCGCTTTTTAGAGATATGAACCGGCTACCAATTCTTTACTCTAATTTACCGACTTATGGCAATCCTCCCATAGAATTTATAGAAAGTATGGTTTTAGTTACACTTTGCTGTTTAAGAGTGTGTGTTGTGCGTAATTCACCCGAAAACTGCTCAGTAAGTGTTAATAAAAATACGATTCATCAGTCCAGCTTGAGCTATGGATCGATTGAAACCCAAGCGCGTACGTACCTACTCTACGTATGTGTGTACGGCACAAGCGCGCATGGATAGTCCGACTGTACTGTACTGGATTGTTCATATCTTTTGCAATCAGAGAGTGCGGGAGCTCGCGGCCCGACAATAATCCCATCCCCTACAAATGGACTTGGGTACAAATTAAAAACTATAACACAAACTCAATATGAGATTTTTGTTTACTGCATAGCCTTTATGTTCTATTTCAAGGTTCTTCAGTAACAACAACAAAATAGTTGTGCAAGTTGGTCTGCAAAATATCTAGGACAAATTATAGGCCTACCATATCAGGCAAACTGGTATCCAGTGGTAAGTACAAAAGCAACACCTTACACTTGTTTGAAGCTGCTATGTGATTCTGCATACTTGTAGAATGATAAATCATTTGCCAGCAATATGTACAGTATGTATTTGATTCCTATAAGGTTATTCTAGACCGACTGCATGGCCAAGTAGTTAGAGCATCCAACTTGCGGCCGGAACCTATAGCTACTGCCATTGTGCTTGGTGCAGCTCAGCATAAGCAATGGAGTAGGGAAAACAAGCCAGTGAGCCACAACCGGAAAAAAGGCTGTGGCCGGTTCGACTTAAAACCAATTGGTTAGAAACTGGGCCGTTAAAACCTCATCTACTGTAACTAACTAACCTATAAGGTTATCCCTACAAAATAGTACATAAAGTACAATAATAATTTGTTTCCTTATATGCATATACCGTATAAAGTATGCACCAAATCACAGATTTTCACATTAATAAACAAAAAAGCAGTGCACACCGTGGAAAGGGGACACCCCTTCCCACACCCTCCCCCCTCTCGCGCAAGCATGCTCGGTCGCTCTGTTCCCTCACAAAATCTACCACTGACACTTTCAAATGTTGGCAAGTAGGCCTATGCATGCTTACTGTCCCTGTTTCGAATTTCAGTTGTGCCCCACAAGTGTACATTAGCCGAGTTGAGGCCAAAAGCAAAATGCACCCTGTGCATTTCACCCAAGGTGTCGGGTTATCTTAAGCCCTGGATTTTGAAAACTGAAATGATTTGGAAATTTGATTTGTTTGGCAAATGCATTTTTGGACAAATAATGAAATGTTTTTTGCAAATAGGGCCTAGGCCTAATGAAAATTCTGAGGGCTCTAATTTAGAATCAGTTCCCGGAACTGATGTAACGTGGTACACAAGGATACGAATAGAGTTATACATGGCAGGCATACGGATAGGAATAGGGTCAATACGTGGTACGCATACAGATAGGGATAGGGTTATATACGTGGTACGAACAGAGATATGGTTAAGGCATACAGCAGGTGTTGGAGCCGACTTTGCCTTTGGGTCTTTTACTCTACTGGTTTGTCAGCTTACTTTTCTTGACCTCGGCCCATTTATCACTGGGTATTCGGTAGTCTTCGTATTTCTGCCCGGCTACAGCAAACATGAAACGAGCTGTTTCGGCCCTCCCCTTCCCGTTGAAGTAGATAAGTTTGTACGTTGACATTTTCCGTTGATTACCAATATTCAGGTACAAGGTGCTTTCGATACCAATTACAAAGTGCGCGCGAGTACAAAACCTGACGATTCAAAGGCCGGCTAGGCTCTGCCACTGATCTCTGCATATAGATCCATGGGCTCTGCATTGCATCGCAGCCATACCAGCATGATACACATTAGTTAGGGTAATCCTGCGTAGGTAACGTGTTTTCATTTGGCCTGTTCACTCATTCATCGAGATATAAGTAAAAACAAATGTAAGCACGTTCCCTTCAGCAGAGTTACACTGAATAGATTCACTTATTCGTACTCCACGTGTTCTTTGGGATGTGTTGACCTTGGAATTATTTCGTAATGGTGTACTGTCCCGTTTTAGTGTTGTTTCATTTCAGTTCTAATAATCATGGAAGTACTACCTCAGACTCCGAGGTAGTACTTCCATGTAATAAGTGTGAGTTATTATCAAATCATGAAATAAAAGAGTATTTTCAAATAATGGGCACATTTTCAATAATGTGACTTTACTAATCTAGAAAAAGATCATCTGAGGTTACCAACATTGCAATCCAGGGCCTTGTTTTAAAGCATTTTTTAGTGGGGGTGGGGGAGGGGATGTTATACAAAAGGGACCATTTTTCGCGTTGCACGCGAAACCAGCCGTGAAGCGCGAGGTTAGAGGGTGAAGTCCAGGGGCAAAGCCCCTGTGGGGGTCCAGGGGGCGAAGCCCCGGAAGCTCTGAGTCTAGCATACTTCTGGGTGAAAAATACCGACAGTCTCAGGGTAGGTATATTTTGGTCCATCACAGTGCAGCCATCAAATGCAAAAATTCCCAATAATTTTAGTGTATAAAACCATTCCTCTACTCAGGCCACCAAATATTTAGTGGCAGGGGTCCAGGGCCTACTTTAGGGCCCCTGGTGGGGGTCCAGGGGCGAAGCCCCCAGAGCT
Organism: Holothuria glaberrima; assembly: GCA_009936505.3. Taxonomy (NCBI): domain Eukaryota; kingdom Metazoa; phylum Echinodermata; class Holothuroidea; order Aspidochirotida; family Holothuriidae; genus Holothuria; species Holothuria glaberrima. The sequence continues at coordinate 4,370 of WURT03047900.1, forward strand.
CAGACGTTTTAGCATATTCCTGGGTGAAAAATTAAAGTCTCAGTAAAGATATATTTTGGTTTAAAATGAATCCTCCTAAACAAATACTCCAAATAATTTTAAAATATTAGGCTATTCCTACTGTCAGGCTACTATATGTTAGCTGAGTGGGGGGATCTGAGGGGCGGGGCAAGGCTCTGACTGGGGCATATTCCCCCAATGCCCTCCTTGGACCAAGTTTTAGCTATGCTTAGTTGACTGCTATTAATTCACAATCTATCAGAGAACTTCCTTTACTGCTATCTTGAGATCAAGAAAGTTAAAGGGGTTTATATTGCTGTTGCATTGCAATGAGACACAGATGTGAGTGATAAAGATCATCACTGAGTAACAGCTCTTAACAAAAGGATGGCTTGACCCTTTAAAGACTGTTTGATCAACAGAGCTAGCTTGTTTACAAAAGAGATTAACTGTTGTAAGTGTAGAGATAAACTTCACCCGGGAAAAGGGCTTTTTCTAGGGTGAAGTTGGCTAAAATCTGCTACTGAATTCTAGCAGCATGCGGTGCCGCCACTGAGAGTAAGCAGAAGGTCACCGTTGAACGGCATTTACTTTACGAAGGAATTTTTCAGAAAAATGACTGTCTAGATTACCAGAAGTTGCACTTTACATGACTTATAAGTAATTTGTCACCTTATTTTCCGAGTCCTCATCTTTATCTTCCTGAGTGAAGTAGTTCAGTACTGTCTTCTATCTTGTCTACATAAAATTGGGCAATTTTCAACATTTGAAAACAAAATTTCTAAAAAAAGGGATCATACTGGGGGGGGGGCAAATGAGCTGACTGGGAGGGCTGTGCATGGGACTGGGGGGCCATGGCCCCCAGTATGTATGTTAAAAAGCCCCTGTTACAATTTGATTGAAACCATATAATAGCCATGCAGGTACTAGTAGCTGCCACTAGTAGCAGCAGCTCCCTGTAAAAGCTAGGGTATCTCGCCGAGTGCACACAGTGACCATACAGGGCAAAGAATAAATGGAATGATGGACGATTGTGTGGACTATTAAGAGAAATTTTAGTTTGGCTTGGTTCGTTTCCTTTTTTATGTGGTTGGTCTAGTTAGGTTTATTTTGACATAGTGTAGTACAAGAGACTGCGCGAACAGCTTCTCAAAAGTGGAACCCGGGTGCCCTTGACCAGAACTATGCCTACTTCAAGCGAGAATCGCGAAACCCCAGAAGCCAGGGATCCGGGGTTCACGTAAGGTCCCTGGGAAAATTTTAAGATAATATGATCTGTTTTGTAATCTGAGTCATTCTCCCCAGTTTTAATGCATTAAATGGCGGACACCATCTGAATCAGCTACATAGCACTTGAAGCTATGGAGTCAAACGGTGTGCCTACTATTTTCGTTGGGGTTCTGGGAATTAGTGTGGGGGAAACCCCTCCACTTTCAAAAGTACAGTGGGAGGGGACCCCCTCCCGGCTCCCGCACCTGTTGACGTCCATGCTTCCACAACGCAAGGCAATCGGTAATAGATAATCGGTTTCGCTGGCTGGACAGAAATTTACATGATGGGTAAAAAGTTTTTTAACCAATTAGCTGATTAGCGTCGCTACCATTGGCGGACGGCCGGTGACCCACCGGATATTTCTCTGGCGGACCGCCGACGTGGCCGACAGCGATCAGTCGTCGAACCGACCAGATTTTCCTTACAGGGTTTAGCGTCAGAGACATGTGGGTATGATGGGTATCAAAAGACTTTAGTTCAGGAAAGGTGAGTATACAAGACTCCTTATAGCCACGACCTCGTGTAATGAAACGTATATTCAATCTACAAATAGCCCTTTCCGTCCTATGTTACAAAATTTAAAATAGTTCTTGTTTTGTTATCTCTGATCGTTTGTGGGAGTTATTTGTGTACAATTCCTTGCTAATCAATTTGACAGAGTCACCTACTTTTACCGGATTCTATCTTTTTCGTGAATCAAATACGCCTATCCTGTTTTAATTTGATGGATTTCTTGTTAAATCTTGGACATTTTTGGGGACATTACTCGGGTACTCAGTGACGGGCCACTGGAATTATAAGGGGCTGCTCCCCAAAATCGGGATCACACTCCAGTTTTGCCTGTTTTGTACTCATGGAGGGCAAATTCTTCATTACACTGTAAAAACACTTGGGTCAACTTGACTCAAAATTGGGTCAGGAGTGAACCAATTAAAATTATTGGGTCGAATAATGACCCAAATAAGGCTTCATATGACCCAAATAAGGCTTCATATGACCCAAATAGGGTTAAAATTTGACCCAAAATGTTGGTTCAGTTCCCTAGTGACCCAAGTGTTTTAAGAGTGTACTGACTTCAAATTTTCGGCATTTCGCGCGTTGTATACAGACCAAACTGACTCCAGGCAGAGTCCCTCCCCATAATGTAAGAATGTGTAAGTGCAGCTATGCACACTTCAGGAATTTCATTTTTATTGCGTATAAAAGCCCTACAGCCTCTACTCCAGGAGCGAACGAATGTTGTCGTTCAGCTCATCGCTGCGAAAAATCAAGCGGGCGGCAGCCAAAGGGGTCGGCAGCCACAGAGGCGCTACGCAGGCTGTATATAGCTTCTGTCTTGCGTTTGCCCCACGGTAAAGGTTTCGGGATCTGTCGGACGAAAGTTTTCGGATTAAGTGTCCCGAAAATGTCCTGGCAAGCGGCCCGGACAGGTCATTTATATTTAATTCAAGAAAATAAAGTGTACTTCAAAGCATCGGTGCGCTCCAGAATTGCGTATACGCAATTCTGCAAGTGCAAAAAAAAAAATGAATTAGCACAAAACTTGGCATATCAGGTATGTTATTAATATGCAAAACTGGTATTATGTAGAAGCTTTCGGCTTCAGATCCCATTGTCGTCGTCTTTCTCGACCCTTAGTTTACTTTATTTCAGTTCATATCAGTTCAAATTACTTTATTTTCAGTTTTGTTTGCTTAATTTGAGTAAGTCCATTCAATTCAGAAGTTCAGTTTAGTCGAGTCATAATAATGGGCAGTAACATAGCCCGAGTTTTCAATTTGGAGGGGGGGGGGGCTGGAGGGGTGTTGGATTTCCAAATGGGAGGGCTGGTGTATGTTTAACTGATATTTTTTCACATATCTCCGATCACCAGTGGGGCTGGAGCCCCGATAATGAGACGGAGACGGTAAAGAGAATGAAATACCGCATGGATTTTTGAGAATATTACACGTAACAGATCAACTAAAGCAAACCATAAGTTCGTGACGTCTTGTTGCTCTCAGTTTTGCCATTGAAGAACTTTGATAGTAAAGTTATGCCAACAAAGTTGGTTACATCTACAGTTAACCTGCACTGGTTCTATGTAATTGCCATAACCTGATAACAGTTGGAAAATCGTAACAAGTTGACAGTGTCAGCAACATACTAACAGGCACGTAGCCAAGGGGGAGGGGTGACAGGGGGAGAGGGAGAAGCTCCCCTGAAAATTGTTTCGTACCCCAGAGGTTTCATGTTGCCATTGACTTAAATACATTTTTACACATTCCCCGCCCCCCTGAAATTTTTCACTCCACTTGGAAGGTATTTCGCCCCCTTTAGTACCTTGTCTTTCAAGTTACGGGCCTGCATATTTATCACTTCTTAAAGCGTTTCGATGGGAATTATGACAGTTCCCCGGTCTAAATTCCAGTTGAACCCAGTTGACCAATTCAACTGGGTTCAACTGGGTTCAACTGGTCCGAGTTGGTTTCCCAGTTGGTTTTGCCCAAATTCCATATAAAACCACCATGGTTGAACTGGGTTGAACTGGGTTACCACCTTTTAACTGGGTTGACTACATTAAACCCAGTTAAATTTGCCCAAATTCCATATTAGATCAACTGGGTTTAACTGGTTTTCAACTGGGTTCCAACTGGATTCCAACTGGATCCAGTTGAACCCAGTTTAACTGGGTTCAACTGGAATTTAAACCTGGGTGAAACGATTATGAGGGTTAATAGTATTCATCCAGACAGTTAGATGATAAAAAAAGACAAAATGACAATTACAAATGAAATCTTTTGGACTTAACTGATTGAAGGGAAACTGTGACCCTCCTTTGCGGTGCTATGACAAATTGCAGTCTTATGGACAGTTAGCTTGATAATGTGGCCTGATGATGCTACCGGGATATAAGTAGTCAAATTTTGCTACTCAATCAAGTAACTATGTAAATTTTGATTTATAATCGTATCCACTGTGAGAGTGAAACATTGTTGGTATTGTCCAGCAAAACTGAATAACGATAGTATTTTGTAAGTATCGATATAGCATCATCATTTCCAAACACTTACATCGAGAGCCTCCATAGCTCAGTGGTTAGAGCACTGGTCTTGTAAACCAGGGGTCGTGAGTTCAAATCTCACTGGAGGCTATGGACACATAATTTTTTGTCCGGTATGAAACATTGGGTTGAAAAGGTTTAGGAGCTCCTTTGTTAATATTAAAAATCAGGGACTAGAGTTCCAGTTATAATTATGGTACCCTTTTTTCTCTTTTTTTTTTAAACTTGTGACGTTACAATTTGCTATACCTACATAGAAAGAAAGTGTAAATAATTTGTACATAGTTCATGTTTTTGATGTGCAATAAACTGAGGATATAATCCTCAAAAAAAAAAAAAAAAAAAAGAAAAGGTTTAGGAGCACACCATAAACAGAGGGTATACTTTATATGGCTTTAGCGCTCTTCTTTGCCTTTTAACTTGTTATGCTGTTTTACGTCTTTTTAATTTTAGTTGTTCGAAAATTTGCCAAATAGCCCCTTATCCCATTCCCGTGTACGTGAAACGAACAAACCTCGAAACCTCTCCTCGTTCGTTCGATCGATTCGACACTAATGCCATGAACAATTATGACATAAACTGATGCATCCATGTGTTTTCTGTAGTTTATCTGCATCCTCCGTATCATGAGTCCTGGATCTGCTACGGGTTCGAATGTACTTGGCAAAAATCACTTCAACGTTTTTCAACACCGAGCAGCACTGCAGGGCTGTCAGAATCATGGTGGGGTGGGGAAGTAGGCATGGACGGCGAATTGTTCTCAATATTGGGCGCTTTGTCCCCATTTTGAAATTATATTATTGTGTGAAAAATTTATGTCAATGGGCATAGGCGTACGAGGCGGTGGGCAGGGGGAAGACTGTCCCCCCCCCCCCAAAAAAAATTCTGAGGTCGAAAATTCGGGCACAGAATAGGTGAAATTACAGCAGAGAGAAAAGATTGCCTGAATTTTTTAATGTGTTCCCGAATTTTTCATCGGATTCCCGAAAAATGTGCAAAAAGTTTTGCGCGCTTCACGCGCATGTAGTTGCTTGGTGTTCTATTTTATGCACCTAAACTACAACGAAATCATGGCATGACGTTTTTGACTATACTTACTAAACATCACCCAATACGATCACTGAGTTTGGATTGAGACATGACGATGACAGGGTCCCAACTCTTTACGTAAAAGGTGTAAATAATATGACATAGTTTCCGAATTGACAATACATTTTAAAAGCTAAATTGCGCCCATGTACTGTGGCACCATTTGCCATATAGACACCTTCCAATTTCCTTTTTTTCAGAGGGAAGGGGGACACCCCATCCCCACTTACATGTTTGTGGTCTTTACACATTGCTCGAAATAAGCGACAGCATCGTAAAGCCCTTCAAAAATTGCTAAAGCCGACGGGTGCAAACGACAACCCCCCTCCCCCTTTGAGCTTCTTTTTAACAAAAACGTTTAACGGTACCAAAAATTGGAATAGGTTTCTTCTCTCATTGCAAAGTCAGCAAAGTATAAATTTCTTTTAATATGCTGAATATTAAATTTCGCTGCAATTACAGATCAAGTCACCCCTTACATTTTTATGAACAGTTCAAGGTAAGGTGAAATGTAGCTACACCTTTCCATAGTATTATAATTATATATCTTATACCACCACGTACAGAAATGATAGAAAAATACGAAAAGTACTTCTGATGAAATACCTTTAACAGATTTCTTTTTTCAACGGAACAATCATTTTATAGAAACTATCTTAGAAAGATGTTCATCTCTTGAATCTGTTTATTTTGGTGGGTAAACTGCTTCATGTCAGTATATGATATATACATTAATATTAAAACGGACTCGCGCATGTTGACATTTCAAAGTGACTTAAAATCTCAATGAAAAAGGGTGACGATGATCTTGTTGTAGCTGTCGACTGTTCTGAGGGTTTTAACATTACTACACGTAGGAAAACCTGTAAAGTAGGATGCCCTCTCAAAATTTTGACTTCTGGCGCACTAAATGCATGACATACGCTTGTCAGTGTTTAATATCTACCTTCGACTCGACGGTTCGATATTCCAGCAATAAGGCGTTTTTACTCGATCCGGATAATAATCTTATCATATTATGAAGAGGTAGTTATCCCACAAAAATCTGGAATGTCGAAATGCACTTTAGGTTTAGGAAAGGGTTGTACCGATATTTGAAAATTGATGGCCTTTTATCTCTACATACGTATCGAACTGAGTGGTGCATGGGTCGATCATTTTTCTAAATTTTAAACAACTTCTTCTGCTCTTCCTACAGTTTTTTGCTCGGCGTTTTCAATTTGTAATTTTTTAAATATTATTACCTATTTTAATGGAATAAATGACATGTGCAGTATTTTCTAGGTCTTGTGGGAGAAAAGTTGAAAGTAGAAAACGAAGTAAGTTGATAAAATCACATTGTACACAAACTTACTGTTCTGCTCTGTAGAACCTGATAACTTAAGCAGTTCAGAGATGCTATTCGTTGCAGATTTGAACGATTTTCATAAATTTCTTTGCATTGCAGAGTTCAGTTTGCTTAAAACTTTTCTATGATTTGTTATCTGAGGTAAGCTATTTTTACCTCCTTAATCTTGAATATTCCACGAGCTTCCGAGGATTTTTGTCCAGGGAATCCTTTGTCTCTGAATACTACCAATTGCTTCCCTTGACCGAGCCCATGGATCCCATGATAGGCCCACAACTTTCAAAGAAATACATTCTAGAGCCATTGTCATTTGAAGACTTAAAATGGGTTCACGTTTTGCTCTTATATGAATAGGAAATCAAATTTTTGGCATTATCAAACTAGCAATATTGACGATAATTTCACCGCATTATAAGCATTTGAAATGTCTAACTCCTCAGAGCTTCCGGGGGCTTCTCCCCTGGACCCCACGTCGTAGTGCTCGCTATACGCGCGAGCATTGCAGTTCTCGCGGCAGTATAACTTCCGTCTTCTCACAAAATACGACCCCCTTTAAAAATGTCTGGTGGCGCCCATGTTGTTGAGAGTCGACTTCCATGCAACCGTAGAAATGTGTTAGCCAACTACAGTGACAAGGTGTCCCAGAGTGGAGTAATGAGACTGAAGATTGCTACCAGTATTACCTCTATCAGACTTTCGAAAAGTCTCTGACATGAACAGTTCTCTTCACTTCCACATCCAAATTTCATAAGATATGAGTTAACATGCTAGTGGTATATATAGTCTAAAAATTTACTGTTCACTTACTTCACGCAGTGGGGTTCTGATAAACCCCAAGAACTGAGTAAAAAAATCACTTAAACAAACATGATGAAGAGACTTCCTAAAAAAGTAGAAATTCTTGGAAATATATCCAACTCAAATTTAGCACTAAATGTAGCACCATTTTGCATCTAGCTCACCTTACGTGAGCAAAAATTTCCATAGGGAAAGGGACACCTCTTCCCATTAGACCCCTTCCCAGGACAGCGATTCGCAAATGGTGAAAAGTCCCCCCCCCCCGTCTTTGAAGATGGATCCACACCCTTGAATTCGGACAACTTTTTGAAATTCGGGCAAAAAATTTTCTGCCCCCAAATTGGAAGAGTCCCGTACGCTTACGTCAGTGGGCGATTTTTCAAATATTGGGAGGACAAGTCCCCCTGTCCCCTCCCGGATCGCAGCCCTATGATGGAAGTAGGCCACAGTTATGTCAGTTCCAAGGTTTTTGGTCCTAAAAACATCCGGATCATGGCCACTGTGGGATCGGATAGGCTTCATTGTACAAGTAGAGGTGTAGTAAACATAATGTTATAGAAATTAAAGTAAGGGGAAATTACGTCTGGTAATCTGGACTGGAGCCATTGACTTGGCACTGTTCTGCAACAGAGCAACGGCGCGTAATACAAACATCACGTCCCTGCTTTTGTCCCAGTGTCACAAAGCCGATGCGATTAGGCATTGAAAGAAGAAAAAAGCTTGGCAATAATGTTTAAAAATGTATTCAAGTATTGAAAAGTATAAACAAAGTGAAAATATAGACTGCTCTTCCAGCAGTCTCCTCTCTAACACATCTCCCCTCCGCCAATCACCACCACGGGCGGCGGCACCCCATGAAATTGGATGGGGATACTGTACACTATATCTCTCCCCCCCCCCCCCCCCCATGAAATCAACCAGGCAGATCCGGAAATCAGAAAACTTAACCTTTTTCTAGACTTTTTACAATATGCCTATTTATTGTTTTAGGAAATACTTCCCACAGGTGTCATAGTTTTCCCTTCCAAGTCCTTGAGAGGGCCATTTCCAGTGATCTGGGAGTATTTTTGGCCAAAATTTTCTCCGTTCCGCGCCAACTGACGGTGGCGCTCCGCTTAGATATTTAGACTATATATATATTTATAGACTATTTCTGGAAATCAGAAAACTTTACCTTTTTCTAGACTTTTTACAATAGGCCTTTTTCTTAGGAGATACTTCTGACAGTTGTCATAGTGTCACGTTGCAAAGCCTGAAAAGGGCCATTTCCATTGATCTGGGGGTATTTTTGGCCAAAATTTTCTACACTCCGCACCAACTGATCGTGGCGCTCCGCTTAGATAGTACCGCTGACCATATCCGTAAATCAGAAAAACCTTAACTTTTGCTAGACTTTTTGCAATATGCCTATTTTTAAGGAAATACTTGTTGTCATAGTGTCACGTTGCAAAGCCTGGAAAGGGCCATTTCCGGTGATCTGGGGGTTATTTTTTGTAAAATTTTCTTTGTACGCTCCGGGCCAACTCATGGTGGCGCTCCGCTTAGATAGTGTCACTGACTATACCCCCCCCCCACACTTTCAAAGACAGATCGCTGCCCATGGTCACCACTTATGATCCTCGGTGTGGTGCTTGGCTGCACCAGGCTCGTAGAGGATACAGGAGACCAACGTTTCGCCATGCAAATTTGAAGGCACTGGTACCTTAAATAAACAGTTAGCCTATGAGAGTAAAGTTATTTAATTATCCTCATATTTGTTGGATACGCTGTGATAAGGAAATGAAAATCGCATATTTTTTTTACAGTTTTCGAACATAATTAAGATCTGACTAAAAGTTAATCGATGTGGGAACTTTACTGAAGGTAGAGGACTCAAGACGTACGGCAGTAATCTCATAGCTTTTGAAAATAAACCTGTTGAAACAATAGCTGTGCATTTCATCTCCCAGTAAGGTAATCCTTCACTCGGTGGCTTCGCCAGACTTTTCGAAGCGGGAGACACTAATTGGGGGCCAAGAGGTCTGCCGGAGGGGCTCACCAAAATGAAGGACTGGGGGTCACTGTAGGCATCTTAGTGACGCGCAGCTTTCCCCCGTAGGCGTTAGGCCCCTGATGAGGTCCAATGGACACTCCATTGGGGGACCAGGGAGCGCAACCTATGCGGAGCTTCTGGGGTATTAAGTTGTAAAAAGTGACCATTGGAATGAAGCATTGACTATCTCCAATATGTCACTGCAGCGCGCTAAAGTAAGCCACAGTGGCGAACCCGGGATTTCTCTCTTGCGGCGGGGGGGGGGGAATTCAGTATGTTCTGTGATCGCAGTGGGGAAGGGGTCTGAAAATTTTTGAAACAAGTTACCTGTCCTTACATGCAATCTGATGCCACATATGCTACCAGGCTTTTGAAGTAACATTTGTGTTTAAAAATTTACATATTTTTTTGCCGACAGACCGAAAATTTGCCGACGGCAACCAAAATATTGGGGGGTGTGATACCCCC
>WURT03047910.1:0-33304 GCA_009936505.3 Holothuria glaberrima
TTCACTTTAATATATTTTAATTATGCAGTTCGCTTTTTGACAAATTGACGAGTTTGAATATGTTCATATTCAGTCCTGCGTAATGAAATGTACACAAGCAGCCAATCTTTACAATGATTTTTACACTCTCTGCGAGCATAGAGCTGTTGCTCCTGGTTGTCTCATTGTTAACCTGCCCGTTTGATACCTTCGGGTGTTCCATGATCATGGGTGAATAAGACTGTCAAGTTGTCTTTGACTCTTCATTTTTAAATCTATTTGCATGGCTAAATGTTGAGCTAAACTTGTGATTTTTAAGTTTTTGGGCCAATCAAACGGAACCAGGCTATATAAAACTGTTTCCCAGTCCATCTTATCCAATTCCGAGTCAATTCTGATTACAGTAGCCACCATTCGGACCAATTCTTAGTCCATTACCCTACGATTTAAAGCCCATTCCGGTTCCAGAGTCCTCAATTTTAGACCAATTCCGAGTTCGGCCACTTGTTATCATAGCATATCATGCCGAAATGCTTGTGAAGTATTTTGTTAAGTATTTCAAGTAAAATAAATCAAAACGTCATTTTAGAAGTTAATTTTATACTCTGGACCATCCTGTGTGTTTCGTTGACTGTTTATGACCATACATGTTTACCACTAACAATGTAGCCTGAAGTAATATTTGTGTAACTCATTTTTGTAGATTCTGGAATCGGCTCCTAAACCGAGTCCAAAAGAGCTCATCCGGGTCAATTTCGAGTCCAGTCCGGATTTGAGTCCGATTCTGGATCGGGTGTTACATCTCTGGATCATTATTAACCCGGAGTATTTACGAAAAGGGAAGTCTAGTTTAAAAAAAAAAGAAGATGAAAATGATAACATCATTTTGTATCTTAGTCATATTGCAAAAGCGGCTTTTGTCATTTTTAAAAGGGGAAGCTGGATAATCTGCCTCTTGAAAACTCTTCCCCAAAGACGGCGATTTTCACTTGCACAAAAAAAAAGGTTAATTGAAGGTCTCATCATTGAAGAGTATGCCCATTAAAACAACCGACAGAGGAGTATACAAATTCGCACATGCAAGTTGGTAAAAAAGACAATTTCCTGATAAATATGACCTTCCCCTCCCCCTCCCTTCCCCTTTAACCTCCTTTAGAAGTATCGTTGACGCCTTTCGTCTTGGAACATTTATAAAAAGGCTGTAAATAAAGCATATAGCATACTATTATGGGCTAGTCAACTTTTATGTTTCGCATAACATCTACAGGTGTTCTACCCCCGTGTGAAATTATACTACGGTGATTAGGAGCTTTTAACTATTATCCTTAACTCTTTCTGTTTTATGCAAAAGTTTGGGAATATATTTATTCCGACATGGAGCCACTGGTACGACTCTCAGATAATTTGAAATCTTTTTCGCAAGGTTGTTAGGATAAGTTGGCCAGCTCCTCTCGGATTTTGGCTAAGAGTTCGAAAGCAATTTCAAGAGAGTTATCAACCTTTCTTGAACCAGGAAACGGCCACTACAGAGGTGGCTCACTGCTTGAACCAACATGTACTGTATAGTTACTAGTAAAGGAAGATACGTTAGTCCAAACAAATGGCAATGCTTATTACTGATAGCCTATAGAAACACAGGTATTGTACACAACAAACAGAACAGCAACACAAATCTGATAAATAAGAGGTAAACATTTAGATAGCGATCTACTGTGTATGCGAGGACAAAAAACGTCTTTCTCCGCTGGTGCAGGGGCGTCGATTTGGGGGGCGCGGGGGGCATGTCCCCTCCACTCTTTTGAGAGGAGGGGACACTAACACATTTGTCCCCCACTTTTTCTGACCTGAAACAAAAAAGTGAAGCAACAAAAAAACTACATGAAGGCGAGTAGTGGTGAAGGCATAGATATGCTCAGAAAGTAATTAACATGGCTCTTCATCAGGTCCGTAGGCAGTTGGTTGTGTAAAAATTTTTTCTATAACTTCAAAAAGAAAAAAATTTCGCTCGCTCCGAGCGCTTTCATCTTCAGTTCCATCTAGCTGTAAAGCCTGCCATTTTAAACATATTGGATTTATTCAGCGTTGAAGGTTCCACAAATTTTGAAGTCATGAATCTAGAGGAAAACGAAAACGCAAAGTTACGAAGTTTCTAACCTCTTTTCCTATCTTTTGGAAGATTCTTTCTTCAACCACACAATCGTGGTAAACATATGTTGAAAGGAGAGAGATTTGTCAGTTTCGTCCGCGAGCCTTAAAGGGTAAGATGAAGAAAACCATGCAGTCGTCCCATCAAATTTCTTGGTTTGCCCTTAAGTAGTGCAGATTCTTCAATAAAAACCATAGAATCAAAAATATGAAATCCTTTTCAATATAACCTCGTTTTTTCGACGCGCTTCCCGCGCCTTATATTCTGAGATAGGCATCATTTCGGCAACTCATTGCATCTGTAGGGCAATGAAGTATCCCCCAATTTTCGTAGTACCCAAAATTATTGAAACATTTGGTACCGTTGAGCATCTGGACCCCCTCCTCTTGGGTTCATCACCAGGATCGGAGAAAAGTTTTAGGCCAAATGTCCCCCACTTCCAAAACCAAATCGACTCCCCCGCACTGGTGCGTAAGGAAAAACCCCAACACATTCAATTACTGATAACAGTCTAAGGGTTGAGAAGCCCACCAGCAAATTATATGTCCCATTGAGGATTACCTTGCAAAAAGCATATAGAAAGTTTACGAGTCTTGTCTACGGTAGACGGACATCTTTTTTACTTGAATGTCTGTCTCAGTACTATGAGTTATTGTGGAACTTAGCTCTTCCGCGCAGGTCTTCCTCTAATCGGCGAAAAAAGCAGTTGTTTATCTGTAGGTTTGCACTTTTTTGTTTGGTCCCGAAAAGTACATTTTGATGTTGACATTGATGTAACTGTCCTTGGACTCCGACGTGCAGAGTAGCTTGCGTACCAACTTTCTGTAGCTGACATTTTATTTTTCCGTAACGCTGTCATTTAAGAGAAGTCTGTGTGGTAGCCAAAGACTTGCTACCAGAACATTGCCCGATCCTGCACGGTCTTTAAACATAGGTGTGTGAAGCTATTCTTGACTAGGGGTGGGCTGAACGTTGTTTCGGGTCGCCGTCCTGGAGGAGCTGGAATTTGTTTTAATATTTGAGGGTCCTTAGATGCAGTCTGGTGCAACACAGTGGGCACATGTGTAGAAAAATTACTACAAAGAATTTTGAAATTTTTTAAGCAGAGGTAACAAATAAGGGGTTTTCGTCCTTGAAGTGAGAGATCAGCGCCGTCAAAGTTTTGACGGGTTGGCTCAAACTTCATGAAAAGGATTCGACTCTTCACCAACTGTTGGGAGCTGTGATAAAACTACTAGAGCGCCATCCATTCCAATAGGACGCTGCCTGCTGGTATAAGCGTATAAGATCATTTGGATTTGGTTCGGGCTTATGTTTTTTGCCCGAATCTGTGCGCCTTTTTAGACATGTTTTGACAAAATTTCTTCAATTTTGCCAAAATTCTCGACAATTTTGCCCGAATTTATACCACGTTTGCTTTTATTTCTACAAATATTGTCAAAATTTCTACAATTAAGTTTGCCCAAATTCTCTACAATTTTGTCCGAATTTCTACCACGTTTGTCCAAATTTCTACAAATTTTACACACATTTCTACAAAATTGCCCGAGTTTTGACGTTGTTCAAAGACTGGGGGCTGGACACAATACCCCTGCTCTATCTCCCCCTTTTCATACACCTATGCTGACTGGGTATGGAGAGAACTTTACAATTTTGAAACTTAGAACTTTGATCACGACACTTAGCTGCAAGGATAAGCTAGCATACCCGAATAATTTTGATGAAACGTTTCAATAATGGAATTGCTCTACCTCAGACGTCATTTTATACCATCCTGAAAGAACGATCACAACACGATTTTACTCACAATCTGCAATCTGCAAAAATAGTGAAGTATTGCTGCATCATCAGATAACAAAAAATAAAGGTTGCAAAGAGGTCGCCTATCGAAGTGACCTTAATTTTAAAAATTACTTGACTCTTCGTTTTGTGACACTGAGACTCATCATCAGATTCGCACAGACAAAACAGGACTCCGGCAAACCATAAAGAATTAATCATTTCCCACACTACCTTCTTACTATTAGACACATTCTAGGATGAAACAAGCTTACTAAATTGGTGCACGTTGAATCTGTCAGTCGTTGCGGTGTCGTGGTTTGCCACTGATTTCATAGTCTGGTTCATCAGTGAATCTTTTATCATTCTTGAAGGCAGGTTTTTACATCGTCCTTCAGAGGAAGTACATTCATTCATGTTTAAAGGAAAAGAGCAAATTTATTTGAAACCATCGGCTAAATTTTACAAATTCCCTCCTTTATCCTTAACAAATGTCTTTCACAATTATCCAGACAAAAATGTTTCATACTAAAGGTAACTTCATCGGCGTAGGAAAAAGGGGGGCGACCGCTCCCACTCTGATTGGTGGGAGGTGGAACCTCGTTTCTTCCCCCCAACTCTGGATGACATGCTGCCAAAATATGGCATTGAATAGGATGAAATTACTTCAAGGTTTCTCAGTCAAACATTGCACCATTTTGCATCTAGGGCACTTTAAAGAGTCAAAAAATATCCAACGGGGAGAGGGACACCCCTTTCAAAAAGCTTCCTACGGCTATGAAATTGAGTAGTTTTTCTGCATGAATGAAACAATTTAGCTCCAAAAACATAGTCACATGACTTAAACAAAACCATTCATGAATTAGGATACAGTGGTAAACTATGCCAAATTGGGGTGACTGCATTTTCCCTCTAAGGTGTCTTAGCTAAGTTTGTAAGTAAAGGAACTGTTTTAAAAGGGTTCATTGAGTTGATATCGATTTTTTGTGACGAGTTTGTAGGAAGTCATTGCATGACAATGTTTCTAATTAGCTACATTACTCATGTATTACTTTCTATAGTTACCGATAATTTGAGATGGCAGTTTTTGTAGAGTGGGTTGCATAGGATTAAAACCTAATGTTTAAAAGCTGTCTGGTCACGAATTTGTAATAAATGATCTTATATCATTAATTACCCTATCATTGACATTTCAGTTGTGTGTCAGATGCGCAGAATCGCTTAATTTGATAATTTATCAGTTAAGATGTGAGTAAATTTCAACAGGTGCAAAAAAAAAAAAAAAATACGACTTTTGTGAACAAACTCATTAATTAAGCCCCTTTAAACCTCCGCACGTCTGCGTGTGGTGGATGAAGAAGGATGCCTGGTGGATTCAACTTCTAAAATAGCCATTTTGGCAAACGCAGGCCTACGTTACATGTACCAATAAAACCACAGTGGTGCAAATACATAACTAATGAAAGTAAGCCGCGGGGGCGTGTTCCTTTTCCAAGAATTTTCCGTTCCACAATTAAAATCGTCATTGACAATAATCAAATAGCAACCAGTAATTACTCGATTCTAGCAAATCTGACGAGAGCAAGAAGTCTATATTTTTACTTTTCACGTGGGTGCTGAGAGGGACTGGAAGGGAAAACTTTATAAGCGTTTCATAATCAACTGGTTTGCAAATTTGTAGTAAAAAGGCAGAGATAATAGACACTTTTCAAAGTAGACAACATTAAAAAGGTGCCATCCTCAATATTGCTATCAAGGGGGGGGGGCAGACACCGAACCGAAAAAGAAAACTTTTACTGTCAGTCAGTTCTCTTAGAATTTAGGAAATTGCAAGAAAACATGGCGGGGTTTAAGATCCATCATCTAAGAATGTCTTCCTCAAAAGATGTTGTTTTTCAAACCCTCGTGATATAGGGTAGACAGTGTCATTTCATAAACACGTCAGTGGCGTAACCAGCCTGGGTTTCTCAAAGTTGAGGAGGGGGGTGGAAGCCCACTTCAGTATTCAGAGGTATAAAAAAGCAACCAAGGTGCGGGAATATTTCTTAGGATACGGTAGTAGCCTGTCTTTAACATACAGATTTAGAATCACAAAAAAGTAAATATTTGGAAACATTTTGTCGGTCGTGTTTTTTTTTCTTTTTACTTACCACCTGAGGGTCTGCTTATTGCGTTCCCTGTACTCACTTGTCCACCTCTTTATCTGAGCTCCACGGGTCCTCGCATTTTGCATTATACCCTGCTCTAAGCATTGAAATTTGAAACAGTGTACTCACAGTTTTCCGTCTAAGCAGGTCCTTCGAAATATCTGATGGTACAGTTTGACCATGGAGTTCGTTGTATCTCCATGGTTTGACACTCCCGGCCCCGTTCTGTGTGACGGAGCAGTATATGTCGTACGGTGTCAGTGATGCTCATCTCCTTTCATTTGCCATTCATTTTATGACTCAAAAACCATATGAAAAATTACCCATGTGAAGCAATAGAACTTTTTTGGCTTATTAATTGGTCCACCAAAAGAGCTTCAGTCCGGCGTGCAACAAAGTTACGTCGGCTGGGCAAAAGGATGGTAAGCCATGCACCTGACCAAGTGGGGGGGGGGGCGCAAAACGTTGACTGAGTAAAACTCTGCGTTCTACATACTGGTGCGAAATTATTTGCATGCATCAGCAGTTAGTCACAGGAACAAGGTATTTCCCATCGCCATAAGAAAAGTTTTATCTTCAATGGCCCAACCACTGGAACCGACACGACGGGCAAGAGAGCGGGCTCCCATGGATATTTTACCAATATATAACATGATTCTGAAGAGGATTTATGCTATATGGGGTGGAGTGGGTTGTCTGTTGAAAGCACTGGTAGACATGCTTCCTTTGTTTTCTATCACTAATGGTTCGCAAAACTTCCAACGCGCTTCCATCTCCGATTCTGGTCTAGATTATTCCCCGTTACCTGGCCTATTCCACGTTACGTACATAAACGTTTCTACATGTAACACAACTGTAGTGTTTTCAAACTTAGTATGTGGGTGCAAATGTTGTATGCAGGGGAGTAAATACGGAGGGTATGGGGGTGTGACACCCCCAGTGAAAATCAAAAGTCGGTCTCTGAGCGCCAAAAAGTCGGTCTCAAATCCAGTTTAGTGTGTCTTTGCAACAGAAGACCAGACATGAACAACATTTGATACCTTACTCAAATTGAAATTCCGGCAAAGATGAAGTAAAAGTGAAACGATTGCCCGAATTTTCTACTGAGTTCCCGAATTTTGATCGGATGCCCGAAAAATGTGTAAAAACTTTTGCGCGCTCACTTCGCGCGCATGTAGTGAAAGTTAGTGTTCTATTTTATGCACCTGAACAGCAACGAATTTCGGGCAACTTTGTGAGATTCGGGTAAAAAATCTTCTCCCCCCCCCCCAAATTGGAAGAGTCCCGTACGCCTATAATTATTATTACCGTCCTGTAAATTGTAATTATCTAGAGAATTCGGATCGTACAACTATGTCCATGGGAGTCGGTCTCCATGAAAAGTAGTTGGTACCAAAATAGTTCACATCCCTTCCCCCTTCGAATTCATGTATAAACGCCCCTGGTTGTATGAATGGGGATTAATGGATTGCGAGGAAGCGGGGTAAGTCAACTCGTGTCTATCATTTTCTAAATACTCTATAGAAGCTTGTATCGGGGACTTCTCTCAAGCATCATAAAACGTTCGATGAAACGCTCGCAACTTCGGTGCCAAAGAGGTATAACTACGCTTTTGTTCCCTTGGGGGTATATGGGCTTTTTTACCAAGGTTAGCGGATTGTCACCAAATTAAAGGGATTTTTCTTTTGCTTGTAGAAACCATGTGTAGACTTCTCCCAATAAAGGTATTCTTTATTACTCTGATAGCGGTTTCTGCGATCTATGGTTGGATTTTTTGTTGCGTTCCTCCCACCCCTCCCCTGTCCCATCGCAAGGAGCTGGCGGCGCGCCACTGGTCAAACTTTAGACAAGCGTTTAGTAACATAACAAGCAAATCTTCCCTTTTCCACCCCTCCCGGTCGCACGTTTCTTTAAAGCAGTCCAAATATTTACTTGTTCAGCATAGCTGTTCACAGTGATGTTGAGGGGGTTTAAATTGGCGAATTTTAATTGGGTATCTGTTTGTCCGTTTCAGGAAGTTGCCGGACTCAGGAAGTTGTGAGCTTGGCTCGGTTCAGCTGTTCAGCAGTGGTGCAGAGCAAGGAACCTCCACCCCTCCCAGCCTTTGGGAAAGTGGCTAAAGACTGGGGATACTCTCACGTCCGTCGGATGGGGACGTTAAATGGCGGTCCTGGGAGCAAGATTTGGAGCGATTAGTGCACCCCTGCCTCGTTAACTTCTGGGCACTAGCCGAAAAGAGAAGACAGATCTCGCCGGTGTTCATCCACGCTCATTCTGGTATAGGGTTGTTAATGAGCCAATTGGCTACCTGACCCTCAAAAATTAAACTTAAATGGACAAGTGCACTCGGCCCCTTAACCTGTGCTCCCACACCTGTCAGAAATCTTAAAATTTATCCCCCGTACACGGTGGCGATTAACACAGACAGCAAAAAGTGGCCGCCTCTGCGATTGTCCGGTTGAAGATTTGATTGCACAATTTAGTAAGGCTTCGAAAAAGATAAAACATGTCTGACTTCAGTTCACTGTCAAACATGAACTACTTCCCTCTCAAATATTTGTTAGTAATATCTTTCTTTTCTCACGAGATGGTGAGTAAAAAGTTTTAACGCCTACACAAGCTCATTAAAATAACATCAGGTCTGTGAACCTTTTTTAACGTGCATAAATTACGTTGCAAAATGATAGACAACTCGTGAAGTTCCATGTTTGCTGAATAAAAGATCGTGCCGTCATAAAGAGTTTGCTTTAAAATTCCTCAAAAGTTAAAGGTCATGCAAACGTCTCCTTCTCTTGCTTTGTACTTTCTTTTTGTATATCGAACAAAAAGTCTGACGAACTCAAACAACCTCTGTCCTTTAACATTGAAACATGACTCCTACGACGTGGGCCTCCAGCCAAGCGTAGACAGAATCATAAAAGGAAAGAAATTTGTTTGCTCGCCTTATCATTTATTCCATAACAACCACCAATATAGGAGAGAAAGCCCTTTTCCGAGGCACCACCTGTTACCCCCATGCAAGGAGAGATCAATGAATTTGCTTAGGTCATTCATTTCATCCAGGGTTTCCTAGACTTGGTTTGGTGTCTCATCCGATACGGTGAGGTGTCGGTTATGGTGTTTTTGCTGATATTTAATTCTCTGAAACATTTCTTTGAAATTGGTTCAGTCGCTGATATCTCTACGAAATAAAGAGAGAAAACTTCACATCGGAAATAGAAATTCCCTGGACAGACAGAAACCTGAGCCTCAGTAAAGGCAATCGTTGTAAAGGAAATCATACCTTGTCAAGAAGTGTAGTCTGGAAGCGGATTTTAATCTTGAAAAGATCACAGTAGCAAGGTCACATTCTTATACAATATGCGTGGTATAAACTTTTTCTCAAAAAAACTGGGACAGGATAAAGTAAGACTTTTTTCAAATTTTGAAATTCGAAGTATTACTTGAAGTGTTTCTTTTCTGACAGGTAAGGTGGTCATATCAATCCGTTATGTCTATTCCCTGGAAAAACCCAGTTTATACAATCCTTGTACTCTCAGGGAGTTCACAAGAAATAAGGAAAACAAGTCTTAAAATATTGCCTGTCAGTTGCCATCCAGTTCCCATCATTGCATAAAAAGATAGATGGTCTATAATAGGTAAACTGTGCCTCGGAAGTGCAATATCCTGGTAGACCTGAACCTTGTTGCCTAATCTTCCTATCAGGATGTTCCAAAATAAACTAATACTCAGTGATAGCGAACAAACTGGGGGACTCCCCAAATATTGGAACGTTATCAAAAGGTTTGCAGATTGTAAATATCAGAACGATGAAAATGAAATTAGAAACGATAAGAGACCCAAACTCCGAATTTGGCGAAACAGGGAAGAGTTATTTTAGAAGTATATCAGTACAGTGAGAAGATTAATTTATGCTTTGTATACTTAAAGACTCACAAATCCCGAAGTGATTACCATCGATAGCCCTTATTATTGATCGGCTAACGTGAACTTATTTCCTTTTGTTGTTGGCGTCAATCTGATTCCATCATTACGAATCTTCCACAACAGGCAAAGTTACAAAATACAATGTTTTGTTGTGAACTGTGGTGCCGCCAACATTTCAAACTTAGGATGTTTTTTCAGTTACCACGAAATGGAACGTTGATGGGAATTTCCCGATACAAATACTAATAAGCAAAACAATGTTGTGGCAGTCGATAAAATGCCCACTGTCGATGTAGCAGAAAAAGTATACAAGCTTTTTTATCCGGTGAAAGTCTCAAAGGTATTTCAAGGGAGAGTCAATCGATGCATTAGTACCTGACATTGATGGCACAATTCTTACATCAATAAAAGCAATAGTATTGTATATTCTTCCAATAGGCTGAAGCAAAAAGGTTATTTTCAAGAGCTATTACAGTTTGTTCCATGGGGGCTGACCTTTTGCTATGCTGCTAAAAGAATTCTATAGTTGAAGAGAAGTTTTGAATTAGATGGCCTTTTGTTATGGAACTTCTTTTCAAAATTCCACCTTTCTCTTCAGATAAGGATGTTCTGCGTTACTAAATTCAGTCTATATTATCTTGACTTAAATCAGTTTTCTAATAAGAGTGGCGCAAGGCAACCGTCATACTACCACAAAGCTGGAGTGGCGTAGCTACCAACAACTGGTACAGCATGAACTTTACTTCCATTGAACTTCACAAGTAAGCTAGCCACCTCGAGGGGCTGAATTCCAAGCCGTTATTAAGTAGATGATTTCTTATTTAAAGATAAAAATATAACATACCTAATGTCATGATTTAAGTTGCATGTAGTGACTCGTAACTAAAAGTGAGATTTCAATGTCCTAGCTAACGTTTCATCCCCGTGATCAGTCGCAAATAAATCTAAGTGTTTTATGCTACTGGCTATCTATGCATGCACTTGAGAGCAGACTGTCTAATTCATCCAGTAGGACCAGTACTTGTAGCCAGCGGCCGACGTTTCCGATAAGGGAAAGACCAACACGGTTTCTTATCTCGGGCAAATAGAAATGGTATCAAATAGATGACAATAATGTCCAGACTTCTACTGGGAAAGAAAACCCACACTGAAGAATGTTATCGACGTGTTTATAAGTTACTATAAACATTGGTCTTAATTATCTGAATGTTGTGACAGCTGAAAATAACTAAATATGTACAGTGTAAAATTTCACGACTTAATGGCTGCATACTTGCACTGACAATGAGCACCACATAGTTGACCATTTACCCCTGTAGATTTTGCAGTCAAGCAGTTTTGATACGTACATTGTACTAACCTCTCCTCCATCGCTGGCACTTATGTTCATATAAGACCAACAATTGGACTCAAGATATCTGTACTGAGTCCCCATATGAGACCTACATTTTGGTTATCGAAAACATTTCTTTATTACTAATGAGGCCTTTATTTAATCCTAGAGTCCTGCAGGCTGAGATACTTATTTGACCATACACAAAATTATAGTGACATGACTTAATATTGGTCTAATTGAAATCTTATTTCCATATAAACATCACTGAGAGAAAAGCTTCTAGGGAAAACCAACGTCGTATTTTAACTAAGGGAAAGTTTGCACGGTTATTCTCTTTCTAATACAGTATGTTTTTATTTTCTATGAGATTATTATGACTCTTGTATTGGAACGGTAGGTGGAGAAACCAAAATGTTAAGGCATTGCCTTTACAAAAAAGTATGTGCCTCAAATATTCCTCGAGGATTCTTAGACAATATCAAAGTTAGATTTCCATACTTTGTTGGTCTTATAAAGATGCATTTGCTGGCAAGTTTACAACTTGTTTAAGTTAATGACATTTGTTTTAAATGTGGATTCTAGATTTGGCACAGAAGGTAATTGATATATTTCTTTTCATATTAGTCAAAATAATAAATGCCTAATGATTTTAATCCAGACCCATAATTCCTCCCAAAATTTATGAGGTCGATTAGGTGAAACACTTTATTAAGTCCACCATCCCGAATGATTTTATCCACACCAAATGAGAACCAGCCAAGATATTCAGCGATATTGATATGAATATGCATGATATGACATTGAACAAACTAAAATGATTCTGAGTATTGTAAGTCGTTAGACATCACCTGTAACGGCTACAGTGATGACAAAATTGTTGCACATTAAAAAGTGTTTTAGGCCTTCTATATGTTAAAATTATATACTCAAAAGGAAGAGGTAGGCTACTTTTGTTTTTAATGTTGTGGATTGTAAAAAGAGACTCTGGAGTGAGGAGAAACCTAGTGCCACTTCTGCGGTATAAATAGAGTTCCATGGTTAAAAAGTCGCACGAGAAAACGTTTTCCTTTCATACTACAATTAGCAAATAACTAATTCTTTTTGTTTCTGCCAGGACGCAGCATTTGAGAGATCACCTCATGACCCCAGATTCTTGAAACAAGTCCATAATATCAAAATGAAGCTATAATTTAGTCGAATTGCTATGTATATATTTCCTTAATTTTAAAATAATCTTAATGGTGATTAAACTATTGGATTACCCCATGATCCTTTCTCAAAATGACCACCTCAGAAATAGACTATTGGAAAGTACTTTTCACAAAGTGCTGGAAAATCAAAAATACATAATTTAACAAGATTAGGAGAACACCGGAAATTTTTCCTTGTTTTTATGCCTTCTTGACATCATATCTGTGTCTTCAGGTCTATGCAAACAATTATCATGTCCGCAACAATCTATCTGTCCATAATGTGACCGTTTTCCCCACTGTTCTTGTATTAATTTATGCATATCATTAAAATAGCCGTTTTCACTATCTTTAATACATATTGGTTAGGGCTTGGTTTCTCGCTCTCAGGTGCCACTTGTGACCTCCCGTATGTAATAAAAATGGTAACAAGGTTAGAGGTGCACTGCTTCTCCATACATACATATCATAAATGTGGTATTGTTTATCAATCACTTCCGTTTGTAAGCTATAAATCGTATTTTGTTGTAACACGGCTCTACCATCTGTCAAAACTTGAGGAAAAACAACAAATAAAGATTACCTACACACCAGATCAATGTGTGAAGTTTATGCGGAAATATTTGACCAACAAGAGACATAAAATTTCAAACCGTGTTGCATAAAATCACAGGAATGACCAGCTGCACCTTGTTGAGAAGACCAAAGTTTCAAAGTAGATTACAATGGACGTGATTTGTGTTGAGATATGAAATGGTCAGGACCGAGACTTGCGCATCTTGCTCACATCTCAGTATACTTACAAGCTTGCAAAGACGTAATGGGCAATTAGGACATATCCTATTTAATTTAAGTGAACGGAACACCGTATAGTTGGCACATTTATCTTACTTCAACAGGAATTGTTGGTGGGCCCTATCACAAGCTACCCTTATAAGATAAAATAGCTGAATGTTGAATGTAAAAAATGTGCAATTACGTCAGCAATTTTGTTGATTTAAGCAAATTGGACGGCATCTCGATCTTGGAAAGTTAGACCTGCAGCAAAGCAGTACGTTTATATAGGTCAAAACTATAATTCAGCGTCATTTAAGGGTCGTTTTCACATGTTTACCATTATCTTGAAAATATATCGAAAGAATTATGTCCCTAGGAGGTTGAAGGACTGTCTCCCCGAGTCATTCCCCTTTCATTATATTAAAACATCGCTGCTCCTGGCATACCTCAGTCTATATGAAGTATACAAAACATAACGATTGCTTAGGCTTGTTTTGGCTGTAGACTCAACATACGGTAATGTACTAATGCTCCCGTTTTCAGACCATTCAGCCGATGAATTTGCCTACTTTCGAGAGGTTTACTCAAGGAGGTTAATATCCATCAGTTTGTCCGTAGCCTTTCATGATTTAGTCCAGCTACCTTCGAGTAGTTTTCTTAGTTCGATTATATATTTGTGTGTTTAGTATCACTGACCATATAGGTTACATTACATACAAATGCGGTTTCTTAACTACCACCGAGTTTTATGAATATGATGTGCAACAAATTCTAATCCGTCGCCAGGGGGTAAAGCTTTTAAAACTCTGGTGATTTCAAAACAAAAATATTTGCATTGAGGTTTGTGCTCAACCTGTTAGTAACGATGATGTTATACCGTTGGAATGCGAAAGAAGTAATCTTGGATCAGAAATACGTTGTAGTTACTCCTGAATTAACTTTTGGAACTTCATGGGGATATTTCTCTAATACTGCGGTTTAAGGTATGACTCATATTAGATCTTAACCTGTGAAGTGACTGGGGTCGTTTATTGAAAGGTGACAAAGAGGACACGTACTCCCTCACTCATAAAAATGTGTGTCGATATAGCGACAGGGTAATCGGCCTCTCCAGAAAAGGAATACAAATAAAAGTGTTCACATGTTTTGCTAAAACCGAAACCTATCCCTTTTAAATAACTCTTGCTCCGTCAGTCCGCGATTCCAGATTTCATGAGAATTAAATCCATTTTACAGTCTCTTCTTGAAGCTGCCAGCCATGTATCGCTCCTTTTGAGGGAAGGGCTTGTGCTGTAATTAACCGTAGTTGCTGGAGTTGGTCTCTTCGTCTACTAAGGGCTTACATACCCCATATGTATAAAAACTCTGTTTTGAGCATTGCCTTACAGTACTACACATTTATATTAGAACACTGTAACCACAATCTTTGTATGTAAAATTAAATAAAAAAAATCAAAAAAAAAATTTTATACAATCTTCTCTTCTTTTACAAGTAGTATCATGTTGTTTTCAAACCTTAAATACTGCATATTAAAGGTAATTCAATGCATTTTTCGGGACGAATTTGCAAAATTGATTTTTCACATGGATCTTGAGAAAACTCCTGATTTCTAGCAAAGCTTACCATATAAAATATTACAACGTGATAGAAACACATGACAGCATGCACCAATTTGGACATAGAAATATTGCAGTGGCCGTACATTCAAGTTTCAAGTTTATTTCTACCATTATCACATGCACAAAAAAACATGATCATTTTCCATCATAATTAGGTGTAGGCCTAAATCAATAGTGCATTGAACGGAAGTAGAAACTGATCCTTAAAAAAAGGAATAATGAAGTACTTTGTAGATGTACTAATCAGATGTAGGCCTAATACAGAGTACTAAAATGTGTGACAGGGTAGAGGAAACAGAAGGGGCTGATCTCTTCATGATCCCTTACATGATGCCTTACTAATCCCCGACCCCTACGTGAAGCAACGTACCTAGGTATTCTAATTCAAATTGGTGAGGCGTCACTGATTTGCCCTTTTTATAGTTTCAGACAGAAGTGGCGCACGACAAGTGCAGGCTGAAGATAGTGCACAATGTGGACCAGAAAGCCCATGATTCATGTATGGAATAACATGGTACCAAGCTCAAAGAGAAAAAAATCGATATATCGAGCTACTAACTATTCTGGACTCCAAACGCTTTTCATCAGTAGTAACAAAGCTAGTCCCATCCTAAGAATTATCATTAATAGGCTACTTTCAATGCAGAAAAAGATGTATTAGCCTAAACCTCACTACGTTGTTTGTACGGAGAAGCCCATCCTATATGGTGTTAATTTTCGAGACCTCAACCGTCTGCAGTAATTTCAAAACTGAGCTGCTAAACTGTTTTTTTTTTCTGCCTCTAGACTCGATAGTCCTTTACCTTTCATAAAAGGCTTCACCGGCTTCCAATCGATAAAAGCATTAAATTTAAAATATGTCTTCACGTTTACAAATGTCTCAATAACTGCTAACTACTCTATCCTACAAACGTTTTGATACATTAACCACTGCCTTCTATGGGCCCCGTTACAAGGCCTGCCAGAGATACCACTCTTCTAGCAGTTTCGTCTAGAAAGAAACATATACCTTTAACAAAGCTTTACCGATAGCTGGCCCCTCACTTTGGGACACAGTACACACTTTCGCATAATATTAGGGAAGCTCAAACACTCACTACTTTTAAAAAGCTATTCAGCTTTCACCTGCCTGTTCCAACTGTACTTTTGCGTTCCTTGTTAATCTGTGCGTGTGTGTGTGTGCTTTCAGCGCTTTGATATTTTGAAGTTAGATCTTTATAAGATTTGTATGTATGATGAAGATAGGACTGACTGTTTGGAGTTTTATACAGCACGATACACTTTGCACTTGCAACCTTTCACCTAATTGACATCTGGAAACTGTCATGATTACCGATTTCTTATGGTTAGTGAATATGAATGTGACTGTTTGTGCGAATATTGAGGAGTTTGGACTACTGTTTCACAACGTAGAATCGTGTAGGATAGCAGACCTTACTAGCGTTAAAGACTTGAGAAAAATCTACTCTATGAACAGAGGAAGTATATTGATAGTAAGTAATGGTATAAAACATGCACTACCCATGTTTACACGTTACATAACATAAGTTCATTGTTTATCACATTCACTGCTGCGCGGCATCAGTGTCATTGTAGTGTTTTCTGACCAAAATTTCAAACCCTGTGGAAAATTGGAAAGACTGAAAAATTACAATTTCTGAAAAGCCGATGCCGGTGGGCCAAAATTGCTCTTGGCATGGGGCCGTCGATGTCTGTAAATTTCTATCATTCGGAAGGCCGTAGCAGGTATATCTACTTGAAACTATAAATGTCTCCGACACTGTTTTGAATTTCGTGATAGGACTTTTTTGACAATTCAATAAAATAAAATTTGCTGAAACGATAATAATGAATGAGAAATCACCAGGACCAAATTAATGAACTGCCCAGTTGTTGCGATATCTTTATTTTCATGAGTAACTTAATACTAGTAGCCAAGCTCATTGAAATGTATGGCTTTCAGAACGGAAGCAAAAATCACAGGTGTATCTGGCCACCAAGTGCGGCCACAAATAAACTATATCTAAACATGCCACTCACAAAAGATATACGTGAGTGCAGTGTCAGAAAAAAAAAAAAAACTTACGAAGGCAGATCTTCTGAAAGGCAAAATCTCAGCTTCTTTTATAAGTACTTAGCGGGCGTACAGCAGGACACTTCAATGTCCAGACGCAATCATTTGTGTTCAACAAGTAGCCTTTAGGAGTGATAGGATTTTCCGGAAACCATTTGGGTTGAAGTTTGCTGTGACGTCACGTAGACTATCAGGCTAAACAAGAAAACCAATGTTTTTGTTTTTCTATATGTTTCTTCACAACATTCCATAAAAATTTCCCTCCACAAACCAATTAGCTACAATGTCAAGCAGCAAAATGGTTCTCTTTAGTTTAAAAAAGGTGTTACAGGTGAGGTGTATTGTGCTAAATATTGATAAGGAATATGGAAGTAAAAATAATAAGCACAAGCTTAATGCATCATGTTTGTATGTATATGTAAATGTTTAATTGTTGTTTAATGTTGTACGTATATCCTTGTGTATCTGCCTATAAGTTTCCTGTGCGATATTGCTTTTCATAGTTCTGAGGCAATGTGCAATGAAAGATCCACCCATCTTACATAAAACATAAGAAAAAACTGTAAGTCCTAATTTATTCAAAGTGGCTGAAGTATATGCCCTAAAGTATATTTTGCATAAGGACCCACTGGGTTTTATTTACGATGACTTCAACGCAATGGAAAGTATCACAAGTATTGTCATTTGTTGGTTTGTTGTGCACAAAACAACTTTTTCCTTTTCAATCAGTGTTATAGTCCCGAAAGACCCGTCTACACGATCATACATTTGGTCAAAAATATCGTGTATGACGATCATTTGTGGTAATGGACAGATTTATGATCGTTTAGACTACTTTGTCAACAAACCTGAACAAGTAACAACATGTATGAAGGTGTTCAAACTTTTAGCTGCATGTTTCATTTTCCAAGAACGTGTTCAAACATTTGTATGACGATGTTTATGGACAAATGTATGATCGTGTAGACGGGCCTTAAAGGCAATAGGCGTCGCCCCAAAATTTGAAAAATCAGCAAACTCTTGAAAATCTCCTCT
Source organism: Holothuria glaberrima (assembly GCA_009936505.3). Lineage (NCBI taxonomy): Eukaryota > Metazoa > Echinodermata > Holothuroidea > Aspidochirotida > Holothuriidae > Holothuria > Holothuria glaberrima. Next base: position 18,011 of record WURT03047910.1, read on the forward strand.
TATTGCTTTACAATCACCTCTGAACATAACCATTACAAACGATAGATTAAGCAAGGAGAAATTCACCTTAAATTTCACAATTCACTAACAAAAATATTGTCACATGATCAAAATAGGCCAATCATGAACTAGAGTGAAGGGGCATACTAACTCTGGTTGGGGTGACTGCATTTTCCCTTGAAGTCTCATTATCGTAGGGCCGCTTCGCCGTTAAATATAGCTAAGGTTGTTTGAACTTATGACTTATGTGGAGACGAAGCTCACTGATTTTGACATTTTCGCTGTACGCATCACTAGTAATTGTTAAAAGTATCCACTTGAGTTTCAACTTGTTTGTACAGACATAAGCGTATCGGACTACTCTCCATGCATGTGACGGGAATGAATGCGTGCACCTTTTTCACGAAACATTAAAGCATTTTGCGCGGAATAGCATAAACTTTGCCCGCAGCGAAATGGAAAACTCATCCCAAGGGGTGAAGCCCGACAGATCCCGCTTCGGACACGTTTGTTTATACGAACGTAGAGTTGTACCATGGGGGTGGGGGTGGCGCCTTTCTTTATTTGAAATTACCATTGCCTTGACACATCTAAGTAAATCTCGCCTCCCAAAATACACGTCACCCCTCGGAAGCTATATCTCGTCCCTTATGTACCTTTCATGGCTATGGGCCTGGGCAGGTTAAAGTCTTTGATTTAGATGTGTCCAAACTTGCATGGTAGATAGAATCTCTAATTAGTGCCGATAAATTTGAAGGTCATTTGAAGTAAACCAGGTATCATGAAAGTCAAAATCAGATAAATCCTACTGATGGATTTCATATTGAAACTTTGTACTTGTAGCTGGCTTAGTACGACAAGTTTTAAGTCATCAGGAGTCCGCTTTTTAGGCTAGGTCTCGAAATATTTGTTGGATCTATATTACATTGTAAATGAAGTAACAGTCTGATGCCCAAAACTTTTAGGTCATCCAGAGGTCACTTGGAGATTCATTCAATATCAATGTCACATAATGTACTGTGCAAAAATTCATGAAATTAATTAACCCTCGACAAGAATTGTTACAGGTTCTGAATGTATTATCATCAAACTTATACAATTATTTCTTGATTGCGAATTTTTCTTACGACCCTGCAGATCGTGAGTGTGAAGTTTGTTGACCCCCAGACCCCATAACCTCTAAAACAGCTAGCAAAAATGAATTTCCAAGATGGTAAAGTATCTTCTTTGCATCGCAAATAGTGTAGACATGTGTCCTGAAAGAGTAGCCACGTAGGCGAGGTTCCCTCCCTTCCGTGCCCTTATTCTATTTCTTAATGACATTAACGCTACAACCAGTTGAACCTTTTACATCTTCGTATTTGACGTAAAATATCGATCATACTACATCCAGTGTAGTCCCACTTATATGGTCCCTCCCCAAGATCTTTACCTAACCTCTAACTGTCAAAAGCAATGGTTCTTAACCTTTTCGTCGTCGTGCCCCCCCCCCCGAGCTATCCTGGCTGGTACCCGTTAACCCCCATTCAAAACCACGAAAATAGACGGCTATAAAATTAAAACTTCTGGTTTATTCTCATGGGATAGTCACTGAGACGGTTGGTGTTGTTTGCCAGCCACCAGCCTATCGAACCTTGTAAAAGTGGTGGACAAGCAACAGCACATGTCTGAATCAATTACCAGCCTGTTGAGAGACTTCACTTTCAAAGGTATCATGGCGGAAAATCGGCTTCGCAGCGATATGACACTTTACTTTGCCTAACCCTAAGGATCTAACTAACCCAAGCTGAAGCTCAAAAGAGATATTTTTCAGAATTTTCCCCAACCCGCCGTTACCCCTCCGGAAAAACCCAAACGACCCTCAGGTTAAGAACCACTGGTGTAAAGAGACAGCCAAACGTCGTTCCAGACACATGGCATACCTATACAACGTGCGATGCTTGAAGGTACATTTTTGCTGTCTGCAATATTGGGGAAATGACAAAATGTCCAAAAGTAATCAAAAGTGCCTGTGGTGAAATTTGACGTGTAGTATTGTCTTTTGAAGCTGCTTACGTCGACAAACAAAATTTGGAGGTTTTATCCTTTCTTTCAGAGTTTTCGATTTTTCTTGACGGAGGATGAATGTTTGTCTGAAACATTGATTCAATTTCTCAGAGCAATTTCGATGTTTCAAAGTTTGATGTCGTGTGAAACCCAAAAGAGGAGATTGTTATAGGTAAAAACACTTAATCTGTCATTGGTTGTCGGAAGGTGTTGGTTACGTTAAAGTTTTTTGTCGAGGTGATTTCGATGACATTGCAATATTTCTTTACCATTTCGACTGAAACTTTGATCTATAGGCTTCAGCTGTAGTAACAAGCGATGTTCCCTGTAGCGTAAATACAGGGTTAAATTAGAAGACAAGATGTAGTATAGGCCTATAGCTTAACACAATAGACACAAGTTTAGAATAAGCATTCATGTGTGGTCTCGTGATTATGCATTCTGCATTTCAAGTCATTTTCAACAAAAAACGTAGCAACATGTGTTTTAAAGGCACACACTCGTCACTCCAAAGTATATTTTTAATGTGGGGTATCAAAATTCTCAGTTGGTGACTGCTCTTTGATTAACAGCGATGTTTTAAAATTCAAAAGATGCAGAGTAGCTCACTTTCCACACAATGCAGAGAGAGTGCTTGGATAACACATTACTGCCTTGTATGCTGCACCAGCACATGGCATTGAGGAATAAAATAGGTTCATGTCTGCACAAGGAGGAGCTCTATACAGTTATGGGAGGAGCAAAAAGTTGCATAGTTGGAAGAACTGGAACTGTCTGGGATGCCGGAATTTTACCTATTCCGGGGTAAACACCCCCACTCCAAGAAAGGGTTGCTTATTTTGGCAAGTTTGCCACCTAAAAAATGTTCGGGATAGGAAACTATGTAGGTTTATTATAAGTAAGCAAACTTTTCCCAACACGGGCAGTTTTTACACTGCATACATGAACATACACGTTTGGGACACCCCCTTTTGGAAGGATCAAGTTTTCCCCCTATCGGGAGGAAGTATTTGTCATGGGCCCGCCTAATTGTCTATTTTACCAACAAATATACCAGTTGTTTGTGTAAATTGTCAGTGGCGAGTGGATTTTGGAACCCCCTACAAATTTTGTCGATCTAATGTAATAGAGTTAAATGTATTGTGGTAGGCATATTGTCATAGCTACTGAAAAGCCATGTTCACTTAGTGGTTCACAAACTAGTTTTTAAGGAAGTACGGACGTTCTTGAGTGGTCTTCGTCCTGGCTGAACCTTGTCTTTGTACAACGCATGCATTGCATAAGTCCCCACCCCCATCAGTGGCGGCACCAGGATTTTAAAAGTGGGGGACCAATGGAGGGGAAAAGAAAATGCTGGGGGCAAAAATTTCGAGCGTAGCGCGAAATCGAGCGCGAGTGCAAAGATTCCAAATTATTTCAAAGTATTAGGCTATTCCACCCATCAGGCCACCATACCTTTCAGTAGGTGGGGTCCAGGGGTCCGCCTTAGGGCCCTTGGTGGGGGTCTAGGGGGTGAAGCTCCCGGAAGCTCTTAGGTTTTGATTCAATCTCTCATTGACTAAATAGTCTCAGGGTACTTTCCTGAGATCTGATTGGGAAGGGTGGGGAAAACTGTGGGGCAACTGTGGGGCCCAGGAAAAATTTGTGGAGCAAATGTCCCCATGCCCCCACGTAGCGCCGCCACTGCTCCCCCCATTCAGGGGAATTTTGTCTTCCCTCATAAGGGAGAATATCCCAGACATGAAGGGGTTACCAACTTACTCATGCTTTCCACTCGTCATCATACAGCTTCCAACTGTATACATTATATATTCATATAATCCTGACTCATTATCAGACTGCATCATTGGATGATAGGATGCAACGTTTATATAGTAAAGCACTATCAGGAATGTATGGCAGCCATAAAATAACATTAAAACAGTTATGAACTATGATATTGGGTAGCACTTGAGAAAGTGTCATTAAAACATACTGTACAATTTGAGTTACATGATAAAATATCTACAGATTTTCAGAATGTATCTAAGATTTCTTGGCATGTACATCACCTCGAAAGCAAACGTCTTGATCAAATAAAACGATATTTGTAATACTGCTAAAGTACTTCTTGGCGGACGAGACATAGTAGCCAGATAAATATGGCAATAGTAAGTTCTGTTCTTAAAAAGTTGTAGTTAATACTCTTCCAGGGAAGTTCTTTCCTGCCCCCTCTCCCCCTTTAACACGGACCTCGTTAAGTTTTGTATTTGTTTGCAATCAAACTTTGGAACGGAATTTCTGTAAATATTTGCCACACAATGAAGTAAGATGTGTGGCTATCCTTCATCCCTCGGATGTCGTTTTCTCCACCTGTTTGCTGTTGATTCCTGAGCGAGGAAGACAAAGCTCAACATGATGTCTGAGTTAACAAATCCACGCAGTCATTAGTGAATCATTTCTTCCTGTATCCAAGTTGTTATTGTTATGTCCTAAAGTTTAAAGTAAATTCTGGCTCATCCTTAACTGTCCTTCAGATCATTAATAAGGTACATAAAGACGTTGTAACGGCCACATGTTGATCTTCACACTAAGGGAAACTTTATAATATAATATTATTGTTGCCAGGAGTTGCAGCATCCCCTTATTTTAAAAAGGTCCACCCTGTTTTGAAAACGTCTGTCTACTGCTGGCAATTCACTTGCAGTCCTAAGTTCGAACACCACTGTTTGGTTAACGTTTGTCCACCCAAAAGTCCTCTGTCAGTTAGAGAGCTTTAAATATAGTTTTAGACGACTTACATAAAGTATCACTCAATATATTAATGGCTGCTGATGCTAGGTGAATATTAAAAAGAATAACTACACTGTGAAGTTTTGGAGGACTGTTGCTTAATCCGAGATTTTACGAATGAATAAAAAGAATTACCGTTATATACTGTGACGTTTTGGAGGGCTAGATGATTTGGATCTTTTCGAGATTTTCTGAATTAACAAAAGGGTAGATGTCCACCGACTGTCATCCCAAACCAGCTCCGAGCAGGGAGTAGCAACTCCCTGGTCTGAGTGGATCGCTGTATATTCCACATTTGTCACCTTCTTAAGTCAAAATCGAAACCTCCGTACTATGATAATTTGTGAACGCCTTTTCCAACTCGTAAGCGTTTCTTTTCAAATAAGAGTACAGGTCCGAATAAGGTGATTTGTTTTGCCTTGCCACCCTACGTGGCCGACGCTGTCGACGTTGTCGACGTTGATAACGTTGTCCGTCGACGTTGTCGATGTTGTCGACGTTACCGATGATATTCTTCAACAAGATTTGCCCCAAGTACGATGGGTGGCTAATAAGAGGAAGGTGTAAGCCTTCTTGCTGTATAAACTGTATTAGCCTACATTCCAATCCTGACGAGTTGTAAAAGGGTGTACTCAGGTCGAGTATGCATATTTATGCAGATAGGAGGCCTCTCATAGTTATGTCAATCATGAAATTTTCATCTTTTAGAGTGGTAACAAACAATGATATGACTTTCTGTAGGCTATATCTACTGTCATTTCCCGCTCATATGTATGGGACTATTCCATAGCCTATGTCATTTTTCCACTAGAAGAAATTAGATATTGTCTGGACAAACCAGTCTGTCTACTTCTGCAAGCAAACTTTGGATCCTTGTGAAATTTTGTGACACTAATCGTTAATGTATGAATGTGTCTTGAAGTCATAGGTTCATTTGAGGTCAGTATAGGCCTTCTGGTCTCTGTCTTGCCATAACCTGATGCTCCTTGACTTAACAGGTTCTGAAAGTAAATTTCGCGCTTATTTACTTTCAAACGAAACGAATCATGTTTCGCGTCAACTCTCGATAAGACCAGGAGCCTCGTCCTTTCAAAATAAAGCCATACTCTTTTTAACGACATTCGCTGTCTACCCTTCTGAAGAACATTTTATAAGTAACCAGGTCACGTGGGTGATGGCTTCTTACATTGCACCCCTGGGCAACCGTAACCGATATTCCAGTCAACTGAACTTGTCAGTTGATCTATGAAGAACATTGAGCCTACACTTTAGGGTGACGCATCGTTACATACCAATCTCCCAACCATGACAATGGATTGCAGACACCTCAGGATGTTGACAGTGGCATAACCTTTCCTTGGCCGACTGCTTATCTCAAGGGAGCTACGATCTGATAGCTAAATTAACGATGAAGGCGGTGATTTTACGTGTTCATATCCTAAACTTGCCATTGACAAGCGTCTTATAAAAGTCTCTACCATTCATTATACTGCATATTTTTTCATTTTGTGGTTGTATAAATGCAGCCCCCGCAAAGGGTTTGTTTGAGCAGTGTTGACTTTGGTGTACCCCTGTATCTTGCACCTGGGGCGTTGGTTGTCTGGTGAAGAGATTTATTTGCAACTTAAACTTGTCTGAAGTTGCATTTTGTCGAAAAGCAGGGAAAAGCAGTAAGTTGATCAAAAAAGAAAGTTACAGGTAGCTACAAAAGACAGAGTAGGCTATAAGTGGTTGTTATTGCCATGACTTCTATATGGTCAGATGGTCATACAGCCCATAAATTACAGCCCATCGGTCATAATGCCCATTAGTCATGCAGGCTGATGGTTAGTTTCATAGCTCATAGCTGGATCCTACACTAGACGTGGGTAAAATTCAGCCCATTGGTCCTTCATGGCGAAATGTACTCACAAGTAGGACCAGTGATCTGTATAGATGAATGGGTAATGGGAGCTATGAGCTGAAGCACCAATTGAGCATACAAATTCCGTGAGCTATGGGGTGATGACAAATGAACTGTAGGACAATGGGGGTATTGAACCAGAGTGCTGTAGGACAAATGGGGTAAATGACCAATAAACTGTAAGACCATTGGGGGTATAGAACCAATGGGTTGTTGGACAAATGGGGTATATGACCAATAAACTGTAAGACAAATGGGGGTATTGAACCAATAGGTTGTTGGACAAATGGGGTAGTAGGCTTATTAAAAAAAGAAACCAGTAGGACCAATGTGGTATAGGACCAATGAGTTGTAGGACCATTGAGATTTAGGACTAAGGGGCTGTGACGACCACTGCCGGTTTGAATTATGACACATTTGATTATTTCAGAAAAGGAAACAGTGACCGATAATAAAATTAAAGTTACTTTTGCGGTGCTTGGTTCAAATTAAAGTTCACAACGGGAAGAAAATTCAGCCACCGAGCAAGAAAAAATTAAGCAAGAAAAAATAGTGTGTCTAACTGAAACTTCATGGATACGGTAACTTTATGGTGGTAGGAAATTGAAGGAGAGGGAAGAATTAAGCTTCGTCTATTATTTGGCACAGAGGACAATCCATCTCAAGTTATAGAGGGTCATGTTTAGAAAGTAACGGTCAGAAGAGACTCTTGCCACAAAATTTGTTGTCACCAAATTATATTCCAGCGAATCGTCTTAAAATTGGAATGCCGTATCACTCCTGTTTGTCCATCTCATACCCCACCTTTCCTAATTTATTTCACCGACAGGAAAAGGAGGGGAAATTTTTCGAATTTTTCGGATAAATTCTTTGGTCAAATACCATTCCCTTGCAATAATATGATGTTAATGATGCAAAGCGCTTGCTAAAGAGCGAAATAAGGCCATTGATAACTAGGTCGATATCAAATGTTAGCCTTGCTCTACTTTCTTTTTGAAGCAATGGAGTAGGGAAAACAAGCCACTGAGCCACAACTGGAAAAAAGGCCGTGGCCGGCTCCACTTAAGCCAATTGGTTAGAAACTGGGCCGTAAAACCTCATCTAACTCTAACTCTACTTTCTTTGTACGCAAAGGACCAACAGGCGAGAAACTATATGAACTATACACCTACCAGCCACTTTCTCCTGCTACTTTCGGGCAAAATATGTGATACTTTCGGGCAAACATGCGCTTAATTTTCCTGCTGCAAAATTGATCAGTCTCAGATTTAAAGTTCAAATAAATACGCTTATGAATGAGCAATTACAGAACCCCCAAAAATACCTTCAAAACTTTTTCCGGCTGAAGGGGAGGGTGTAAGGGAAACAACTTCTCCCTTATATCTGTATATAAGGATAAAGCATCCGTCTTAAGCAACGTAACTGGTAGCAGCACAACCCTGGTAACGAGACCGACGCAATCGCAACAATATCAAAAACCAAAACCTTAAGGCTTTTTTGGAGCCTTTGGTAAGGGATATCTGTTCTTAATCTCAAGAATTTTCAACCTGTCCTCTTGATACATTTAGGGTCTATAACAGCAAGGGAACACGGTGGTATTTTCATCAATTCTATATGTTAAGCTTATCTTGTAAGCTACCTGTAATTCTTCACGGTTTTTCAACATATTTCTGGATTATTAAGGATTATTTCTATTTTAAGTCGGAAAGTGTGTGATACGTCTGATTACACCAGCGGTGACCCATTTAAAGCCCTCTTGACCGAGTTAGATGGTTTATTAACATTCCTCGACGTCGTGAAATGTGCTCCTGGCCGGTGTAACTTGTTGATGACAAGACACTTGATTAAGGAATGTGACGAATAATTAGACCTGATCCATTGACAGTTGGTTGGTCTCCAAACAGAAAAGCAGATGCCTTTATTTGGAAAATCAGAAACATTCATGTTCGCTTAGGATGTCGGTTTCCCTTTCAAATGAATAGGGTTACTATTAAATCCATAGCCTAGTAGGGAAAGGTGACATACTACGATGGCCACGAGTGATCATAGCAAGGGGGATGTGGGGTAATTAAAGGAACTAGATGTCGGGAAAGGTGATGTACCACGATGACCGCGAGAACCCATAGAAAGGGGAAGGCGGATTAAATAGGAACCAGAATTCTAAGTAGCTTACCAAAATGTAAATTTTTCCTACCAGGATGGATGTGGCTTAGCGGTTACAAATACCTTATTTAATTATACGGATTATCCAAAACCAGTAGTTCTAAAAGAGTTTACAGATTAAAATTTTGGCAGACTTTTTCAGATAAAGAAACCATGTAGTGATTAACAGTCGTGGCTCCAGGACCATATATGGGAAGTGGGAAGGGAAGGTCGAGGACTATTTTTCTGGGGGCAATGGTATGCGACACGCCTACAATGAAGTGTTCGATACGGATTATCACTCTGAACAGTTGCACATATGACAGTAAGATATGTTTAGCTAATTGCGGGCAAGGAAGTTATGGAAGGCAAATCCTTCCTTGGTACTGCCTATAGCCTATCGTATTGTTTTTATTCTCTCATGATAACAGGAATCTTACAATAATTTTTACAATTGTATTAAAATGACAAACTTAGCGGCAATTCTCGTCATCCCGGATAGCACAATTCTCCCTACTAAGCAGCTTGTAACTCCTCCAATAACTGTATGAAGCACCGCCTTGTGCAGACACAAACCTATTTTATTACTTTTGGCCATGCCCTGGTTAGCATACAAGGCTATAATGTGTAATGAAACACTCTCTCTGCATTGGGTGGAATGTGAGTGTAGAATGTGAGTTACTCTGCATCATTTGAATTTTCAAACTTTGACGTCAATCATAGAAAAGTAACCAACTGACAATTTGATACATCCACACCAAAAATGTACTTTGGGGTAATGACTGCCTGTCTTTAAAAACTGGTACACATTTAGTAGCCTATGCAGAATAAAGATTGAAGAAAACTGAAACATTACGAAAAACAAGTTGTTTACCAAAGTGAGTACACGAAATCAAGGATTCCTAAAAGTTCACTCTTTGTGCAAAATAAAACAAATGAAATTTGGTGCAGATGTTACAAAAACACTGACATTTAATTCTTATTTTAACATAACAAAACGTAATTTTAATCTGAACCGTTTTATCTCACAATAAAAACTTTCTGAAATGGCTTCAGTCGAACACATGATACATGTACTGTTCCATTACAATTTTTACAGTATCTGGGTGATTACGTGCAGACACGTGTGGCTTTCGATTTGGTTAACAGGTTAACCGAACTCACTCACTGACAAAAGGTGTTCACAATTTTCATGGAAAAACCAGGAATCTACAACCTCACAAAGGATCCCAATCTGAGATTAGTGGTTTCTACATATATGCTTATATAAATTTAACGTTGTATACTGTGACCCCTCCAATATATTTTATGGAGTTTATGCATCAAGCAAGATTTTTAATTGTTTTGACTAGCCAATATAATGCTACTTCTTTTATATGGTTTCAAGTTTATTTTTCTGATGCTTGTGTCCTTTTGGACTAATCCATGGAACACATCACTAGTAAATTTGCTGTGGTGCTCAACTTTTTGTGCTTAATTTTGGATGGCACTGAGTACGTAACAAATATTGAAACTAATTCGACAAAACGACGATGGATAGTGTAAGCATACGCAAATAAATGTATGAAATGCTCAGTCTTGCTGACTGATAGATTTATAGTAGAACATAGTTTTTGATTTTTTATTATGTGGATTTCCTGCCAGGTCTGCTGCGGGCGCGGACCTAGGGAAATTTTCAGCCCCTCCCCGTTTCATGACTACTTTCTTAAATATTTTGTTGCCAGAAGGCACAAAACTCCAGTTATCTTTGGGGGAACACTCACAGACCCCCCCCCCCATCTTTACTTTTTTGACGGGTACATGATCGTTATTTATGAGTCTGCTTCAAAACTTCGAAGTTGCCGTCGCTCTGCGCGATTCGATGCCGTAAGAAATGTTTGTGTGTGGCCCTGCTAATCTTGAATGCCAGATATTATGGAATATCATCTAAGAGTTTTTGATTTCAAAGTTACCTACGGGGGACGATCCCTCGACCCCTTTCCCTGGACGAGTTTTTACTCTACCCTCGCAAAGTGACCCCTATTTTGTGTGTAATTTAGCGATTGGCCAATAGAATGCTCCACTAAGAATTGTTCTAGCCATAAAGTTACCGAAACCAGTAGGAGAGAGAAGCTAAATGATTTAGATACCGATACGTAGAACCTTTCCGTTCTCTTCACATCTGTTAAAGTGCCTGTCTTCTTCCCGAACGTACTGGTCCAAACACCAGAGAACATTTTTCTTGGGTCTTGAGACATTGAGCCTGCGTAATTCTTGTATATACCTACAACTGGGTGAATATAGTTGAGGTACCGTTACAAACTGTGCAATATGCGATAGACTCTGCTCGTGAAGGAAATCGGTTTCAAATTACTTAGGCAAATGGGTACTTCTATTGCTTATACGAGCTTCGCTACGTTAGTGAACTTAGTAGGCCTATAGTTACTGCGATAACCATCTACGCATGTAAGTGACGCTCATTGCCATTCATTTCATGTACAGGGATTGATTATATTAGGAAAGTGTTTCGATGTTATGAAACGGTTGCCAATCAAGTCGCCCCTTAACAAAGTCCCCCTTACACACTCGCCCCACGACAAAGTCGCCCCTCCATAAAGTCGCCCACTCAGCACAACAAGGTCGCCCCTGAGAAAAACTCATCAAAAATAAAGCCTAGTAAAGACCTTTTGTGATAATGGGACCCTGGAATACCAAAATCTTTCCTTAGTTGCAAGGAAAACAAGTCCTTAAGTTTCTTAGATTTTTAGAAAGTGCCTTTCTGCAATGGCGGAAAGGTGCGAAACCTGTGGGCCATGGCGGAATGTTATGGCGGATTAATGTACTGATGGTGGAGTAACACTAGGATCGCTATGATGGTGCCAGTACGTATATACGTTTTGCACGTTCGTATACGTATAGCAACCGATCTAGTACTGCATGTCGCTAGTTGATACCCTTTAGGTGTGCGAAAGCTTTCGTTTGTCTTTTTCATTTATCATTGAAGAATATTTGTATCCATTTTTTCGTACTTCAAATGAGGGGCGACTTTGTTGAACTGAGCGTGGGACTTTGCGGAGGAGCGACTTTGCCGGGGGAGACTTTGTCAGGAGGAGAGCAGTGGCGGATACAAAGGGGGTTTGGGGGTTTAAAACCACCCCCTTTAAATTTTTCTGCATTTTTTTAAATAGGCAATTTTTGCACTTTTTTTGTTATTTGCTATAATAGGCTATAATAGACTCCCAATAAAATCTGGAGAATTTTTATCCATTTTCTTAGGTTCATGGTTGTTAATACCTTCGAAATACTCCATAGAAAGTTTTGACTGGATTCTTTTTTATAACACAACCTTTCAAGAATTTTTAGTTTCAGCTTCAGTGAGACCTCAGCCTCAATTATTGTGACAGTGTACTCTTTTGTACGCAGTACCCTCCTACCTCGCAGGATCAACACAGAGCCCTTGTATATTCATTCTGTGCTCAGGGGAGTAAATACGGGGGGTGTGGGGCTCCCGTGAAAATCAAAAATCGGTCTATGAGCGCCAAAAAGTCGGTCCCAAATCCAGTTCAGTATGCCTTTGTAACAGTAGATCAGACATGAACAACATTTGATAGCTTACTCAAATTGAAATTCCGGTAGAGATGAAGTAAAAGTGAAAAGATTGCCCGAATTTTCTACTGAGTTCCCGAATTTTTTATCGAATGCCCGAAAAATGTGCAAAAATTTTCGCGCGCTTCGCGCGCATGTAGTGCTTTGTTGTAGTCTGTTTAATGCACCTGAACTGCAACGAATTTCGGGCAATTTTTGAGATTCGGGCAAAACATTTTCTGCCCCCCCCCCCAAAATAGAGTCCCGTACGCCCATGTAGGCACTTAGCCACGGCGGCATGAGGAGGCGCGTGCCCCCCCCAAAATTTCCCAATAAAAGATCTTGTACTGGCGTATGAAAATTTATTATGAGACCAGCCTTTTTGGAATACAAATATTGGAAGAAAATATGGAAAATCTGGCACCATTTTGCAACTGGAGTCCTTGAAATAGGCAAAAAATTTTTAAAGGGGAAGGGGACACCCTCCCCCAGGTCGACGAAACTCCAACATCGATGCCCCCCAAATTTGTTGTTCTGGCTACGGGCCTGCGCCTATGATTATTACTACCATCCTGTAAATTGTAATTATCTAGGCAATTCGGATCGTACAACTATGTCAATGACAGTCGGTCTCCAAGAAATGTAGTTGGTCCCAAAATAGTTCATACTCCCCCCCCCCCCTGCGAATTCATGTATATACGCCCTGACTCTGGTATCGAGTTGAGGATATAATTTGAGGGATTTAACCCGACGAAGTGTGGGCTATCATAATTATCTGTCGCAAATTTCTGCTACTAAAATTCAAAACATTGTTGTGAGGGCGTTTGGGGACCTCAAATCCGGGTAAAAGACCAGCTTTTGATTGACATATAGTTTTGTTAGAGAATTGAAAAAATCTCGATGCATGACCTAAATGCAGGTTCTGTCGAGGAATTTTATTTAATGAAAAATTTCTGCGCGCTCCGCGAACATTCGTCACGCTTTGCACTCCATCTCATGACCATTATTAAGGTAATAATACAATGGAGTTATTCTGATTACGACTCTTTTCCGAAAAACAGTGGTACATCTCTACCATCAATATGGGATCTTTCAATTTAAATTGTAGCATAATGTGGAAGGTATGAAGTACGTAGTTTCTGTTGAACATTTTTCAAAATATTGCCGATTGCTTCTCGTACAGCTATTATCGATACAGATGGTGATTGTTAATACACTTACAACGAAAAAAAAAAAACTTTCTGGAAAGCGCTTGTTAGTCCCTCCATTCCTTTTGCTTTACCTATCACGGAGGTCTGTCATCACCTCCCTGCACCTACATTCTCCCTCCCTCCCATTTCGCATTGCTGGAAGCTGTTTGTCTGGGTTTTCATTCAAAATTAGTAAAAATACGATAGTTGTAAAGTGCTCGGCGTCATACTGTACAGTGTCATTTGGTTGTCACGTTATAAGCATCATGACAGTGTCCCATTTTATAGAATTAATTTAAAGCTTCCCGGAAACCGTATAAGGTAGTCACCAGCCTAAGATACCCTTTTATAATGCGCAATGAAGCAAAGGAAATGTCATAATCGTCCAAAAATGTTTCTGGGGACTCAAGGCAAGTATTTTTGCTTAAAAACTTTCACAGAATAGAAGGCAGTAAAGTAACCATAAGGGGTGCTTCAGGAGGTCTGTTGACAACATACCCTTCTTTTACACAGCATACTCTCTTCTTTCATCTAACCAAAATTATAATTTACTAAATTATGGGAATTTTCTAGCCATATGAAATCAGTTCCAAATATATCCTAAAGATAGCACCATTTTGCATTTAAAAGCCACCTTAAATTAACGAAAATTTCTCAAAGGGGATGGGGACTCCCCCTCCTCTTGCACCCCTCCCCCAGGATGGCACCATTATGTAGTGACAACGGAAGGATCCTCCACTGCCGTTTACAAACACAGGAGGCGCTTATAAAATACATTTTACACAGACTGGGGCTGAATGAAATGGCATTACGACGTCATCTGTGGGGTCCGCCCAATCACCAAACGATGCGGTGCCACTGATCTAAGCCACGTCCTGAGTGGGACACACCTTCCTCTTTGACCTTTCCCCTAGAACAGCCATCACTATTCGCCCAAAGATCGACAGTCTTGCAATTTTTACCTTTCCATTCAAAGTAGTATGGTATGAAAGATAAAAGAGTTTGAAAAAGGCCTATGTATTTACTGTAGTCTTCTCCACAAAAATGGTCATTTCTATTGCATGAAAGTGACATGCTGGAGAAATGCAAAATGATAGCACCATTTTGCATATAGACCGCATCCTGAGACAAACATTTTCTAAGGGGGAGGTTGCACCCCTGTCCTCCTCTTGGATCCCTCGCCCAGGACGACCATCACTCCTCCACAAGTAATAGTCAACCCCCCTCATTACAGCGAAACCTGGATAAGCCCCTGTGAGAGTATGTAAGGGGCGACTTTCTTAACGGGCGACTTTGTTGGCTGGTGGGGCGTCTTTGTAGGGGGATACTTTGAAATGGTGTGCTAGGGGGCAACTTGACTGGTCCCCTGGGTAACGTACTAAAGACCCAACTAGTACTGCAGCCTGCGAAGTGTAAGTTATGGTCCCTGTCGACTCCCATTGGTGCATTGGTTAGAAAACAAAGAAAAGATTGTTTTTCAGATATAAGCTTTGAAGCTATCTCATCCCCTGACAGTATTCTACGGGCCTGAGAGAACTTACTGGCCTGAGATTTCTTACGTCATTGTACAGTATCTGACTTTATTCCGCTATGTAGAACCTATATATATATATATATATATATAGTAGGTCGAGGTTGGTAGATCGAAGTTAGAATGTGTAGGTCGAAAGGTAAATA
>WURT03047932.1:0-14417 GCA_009936505.3 Holothuria glaberrima
GACTTTTCATGGCCTCAGTTACGAGTGATTCGTTATACATATAACAGAAAGCTAGAAAGGAATAACTAGGGTCACTAAAGTACACAATAAACATCGAAAGATGAGCTGCCCCCAAAATAGCTTAAGTCTTTTCCAATAAATTGATATAATTTTAACAACTGATGGGTAGAAAGTGTAACCAACGTTCCTGGGATAGCATTGCCTATTTAACCAACCATTCCTAGAAAGTTACCTAAATAGTTGGGTAAATGTGACCCACATGGTTTGCCAAATAGTTGGGAGTTTGTTTACCCAACTGTTGGTTTACTAACTTTGACCTATTAAGTTGGTCATTTCTTGCCCAACTTTTGAGGTTGTTGAATATACGACCAACGTTGGTTAAAAAGTTGGGTAATTTTTTGCCCAACATTTTTAACAGTGTAGAAGAATAATTAGTACAACCTTCATCTGTCTGCTGATAAAGACTATCCATGATGAAAGAGGTTGGGTTTTCAAGTGTTTTTGGTTTTTGAAGCAGGCGGTATGTAGCCTCCGTATGAAGAAACCATTGATCTGGCATGGGAGACACTTCACTATTGCAATTCCAATAGATGACATTTTAACTTTTTCTGTATCACTACTTGTAGCGGCAGAGGAGGGGCAGGAGCTGTGATTCACCCGTTGGAGAATGCTCCATTTTCTTTGTTAGCCATAAGATAGTTGGTGTGATAAAATGACTTTGTACGATACCCTGCTGCGATCAGTCACCCTGACGGTTAACCTTTTGTTGCTCTCAAGGAACGAAAATTTTTCAACAGAAACAAAATTTTGGGTGCGGTTCGCGCACTGTGGGGAGTATCTTTGCTTTCCGATTACAATTTGCTTTTACGCAGAATGTCTTTCCACCTTACCTAGTAACCTCTGCATACGTCGATATTCTCCATAGCCTAGTTTTTGTGTGTTTGTGTGTTCTAGTCGGAATGTGTATCCTCAATTGCATAGTTATAGTTTTTCGTATGTGGCACGTTACAAAGTAATTATATACCCTGTCGAGGAGGTTTTATATTTGCCCATCGTTATTACAAAGTTTTCAACATGTATTTCAAATTTTTGATACCCTCGCAATCCTGCAGAACATAGTTATGTTATTACTTAATCAGCAGTGTAATTACGGAGTGAAATGTAATGGTGAGGTAGAATAAAGTGTTTGCAACAAAAGTTAAATCTGTTTGTGATTTGATTCGATCTTATGCATCCCAGCAGAGAGAATGTTACAGCATCTTCCGTTTTTGAGGCGCCGACCCCTTGCAAGCAGGATTAAGATTGCACGTAAGAAATCTTGTATGTTGTAATTCCAAATGATTTTGTAAAAGAAGATGAATAATATCAATATTGGGCATAAGCGTAGGAAGCAATATGAAAGTGGGGGGGGAGACCTTTCTTGGACTGTGCACCTCACCCTACCCCCTAGACTAAAACATAAATTTTTGATGTGAACTTTTTCGCCTTTTTCTACCTGAAAGAACAATTTAAAAAAAAATTAAATGAACAAAAATAAAAGGAACATTTATATGCCATAACTCATGTTGGAAAAATGAAACTGCACATTAAATAAAATAGAAATCTTTGCTTGTCGCCAACCATTGTACACCCAACAACTGCAGTACATCTATGCCCTCTGGAAAGGAATATTGATAACATCTGGACGCCGGTATACTGGTATATTACAGGCGGTAGGCCTATATATATATATATATATATATATATATATATATATATTCTAGCATGCCATCCAAAGTGGGGGCGAAAGAGGGTTTCCGCCCCCACCATCGAGAGTGGGGGCGGTCTCCCCCTCTGCCCCCTTTTCCTACGCCTATGTGAATTTAAAAATTTAGTTATAAAATTCTTCTCGAATGATGTAAAAGAGTCATTCATGAATTAGGATACCCCTGTATATTAGGGACGACTGCATGTTTAGCAAGAACATCTTAAGTTAAGAAGCAGCTATGGATGTGGGGCGTGAAAGGCATATTGTGAAAAATTATTCTCTTTCCTTTGAGGTTGTCTGAAATTGTCACTGGATTATTCCTGTAAGGTTTCATGGCAAAACAAAAGAAGATAATTCAGAATATCATTTTCGGAAAGGTCTTCTAAATATTAATTTCTAAGCGAAATTTCTGTGACCGTTATTCCATTCAACGGTAGAGATGAAAATCTCTGCTATGCAAAATTTCATATAGGCCTAACTTTCACAAATACGTCAAGGGAAAAATGTTTTCACATTAAAGGGTATGGGAAGTGAAGTCGGATTAAAGTGGTTATTAAGAAGTTTCAATGACAGAAGAACCATTAAACCAACACAAACGAAAAAACTGAAACACAAAAAACACAAAGGAACAAAGAGAAGTGGGTTTCTTACCCCAACGCATGTGTAAATGGTTTACCATGTAGTGCTACTTTCCTGCTAAAAGTGCTAACCGGCCTCCCTCCTCGACTGAAAGAAGTTAGTCCGGAAATATGCTTATCAGTAATAGTCCAAATCGCTCACTTGTTTCCTATACCAATTTGATAAAATAAAGTAATTCCGAAACCATTCTTTGTTAGATACTTTAGACATATGTTGCTATGTAGCAAGTTAAAGTAGATTCCTCTGAATAGTTATTCCAGCTGTCTGGAAAACCCCTGTAAAATCCAATGTTACGATGGGCGTTTCGATTCTTTTTGTTCAACGAAACGCGACACCGCAGATGGAGAAGAACATTTGAAATAATAGCATGATTCTGATTTTTACTGGTATCGAGATCTGTGTACTCGTTATGATTCAAATGTAGGGAAAGAGATCTCCAAAGAACATGATATTAGAATTAAACTCCGGTGTTGGTATGTATATGTACATCACAATGAAGCAAACAGAATGTATAGACTTGAGTGAGTGGTCGTCAAGCACAAAAATAGAAACTAACTAAAAAGGTAGCAGAATGATCGTTAAACTGCTACTTTAGTGCATGACTATGCAGGGGAACCGGGCCGTTGAAAATAACCACAATATCACTTATGTAGGCAGTTCTGTAAGACTAGGGGTAAAATGTTCGCCGAGAACTTTAACTTATGACCTTTTCATTAAATGCATTCACTGATATCGTTAAAGGCTTTATTGTTAAATAATGTAACATATGTTTTAAAATGTCAAAAAGGTAATTGCATCGTGTGTGTTAAAAACATTTTTAGAATAAAATATGCATAAATGATGGTATTGGGTCACTATAGAAAATACTTTGCAAAAGATAGGACGGGAATAATTATTTATTTTGAATCTAAGAAATAATTATAAGGTTGTATTTTAGTACAAAACAGACGGTTTGTTTTACTACTACCGTAAAATTATATTTAAATTTTAAAAAATGTAAATTAATAAATTAATTGAAATAAGTGTAATGCAGAAAACCTTCAAAGAGCAGTAAAGTTCCTAATAAATTCATATACCCATCTTTTTGTTTATTTTTTCACCTCTGTTAGATCAATTGAAGATATGGTGAGGATTAATCAGAGATGTCAAGCCAAAATGAACAACACTTTTACCTTTTCTCAGTTTGTTTTGAAGCAAAGTATGGTATTCATAAAAATCAATGTATCTCTTAAGATAATGAACTATTGCAAATTGTGTGTTGTTTGACATGGAAGTTTTTGATCTGGTAGCTTGGACAGTATTCACAGAATAAGGTGAAATGAGAACCAAAGAATATCAAGATTTCAAACTAGAAGGTATTAAAGAGGTTAGAGTTTTCAAAAACTCAAATCTAATTTTAATTAGCCTAACACAATCAGAACAAAATACAACACATTTTTCCACCGTTGTATTCATTCCGTATCATGTTGGATTGATGCAAGATGAAAATACAGACATAAAAGGTAAAGATTTATAACATTATTTTAAAGTTCTGATCTTTTAAGCCAATTTCACGTGGTTCTCTGTCAAAATACGGACACTGAGAGCACTCCTGTCCCGCCACAAATTCCTTTAAAAACGGCATGCTTTTCCAACGATCCTATGACTTGTCAACCAAACTTAAAGATAAAATGGCTTCAAATAAAACTTAAATTATCCTCAGTCTTGTTTAATAGGGAAAAGTGCTCCCTCTCAAGAATTGCTCTACGGTTTAAGACAATAAGGGTGGGGTTTGAGGGCGGGCAGTGCCAAATGTGTGGAGAAAAGGCATGCGTCATTACCTTTCCCATTCTACGAAGTTGAAAACACTATTTGATTACTCAGAGTTTGTGATATACCAATGATTAATAGAGAACTTTCCAAACTGCAATACACGTAACACTAAATTGTGTGTAAGGAAGTTAAAATAATTATTCCAAAGGGACACTCTCCTCTTAGCTCCTGTCTTAAATGTTCATTCCTACCCCCTGTATTCCAGTTAAGAGATGCTTTCAACGCTTTTGGTAACAATAAACTGGATGCTGAAACGTCCTTGGCAACGTATTTTGGCATGGAATCATTGACAGTGTAACAGAAAAGGGCACTTGTCATAGTTAACGAAAATCGAAAAGATATGGGGAGGGGGTGAGTGCCACGAATACTATCTAAGTGGAGCGCCACAATTGGTTGTCGCGGAGCGTGTAAGAAATTTTTGGCTTTACAAAGCCCCCAGATGGCCGGAAACGGCACTTCCCGAGTGTTCTAAGCTACATGTACCCAGCCTTGACATATGGATCTCATGTCTACACTTGGCAAATATAAGGGGGCTGGACATACCTTTAGCCCCTCACTTTTTTCATGGGGGCTTGGCCCCTGAAGCCCCCCCCCCCCCGCCGCAACAGCAGTGTTACTAGTAGAAGATTTTTCTGTTTATTGGTTTAAAGTGCTTTTGTTTCACACCTGAAAGAATTGGATGTTTCAAATGCGCAGCCATATCACGTATGAATTTATCGAGCTCGTATACTGGACAGTATTTTAATCAGCATTTCGTCGAGGGTCAACTTTGTATTATAGACATCTTCCATAAGTAAAACCTCCGGCGGGTATTATGGTGTTTCCAGCGATATACGAGGAATCTTCGGAAAGTAAGAAGGCCACAATGGATGCTACTTCATCTACGGTACCGTAGCTGGAACCAAAAGAAAAGAAGATTTTAGGTGGCACCTAGCCAGAAAGTAAGATGCAATAAGAAAAGCCGGTACGGGACAAAGCCACAGCCAGCAAAGTGTGAAAAGATTGCTTTTAGAGGTTCGATGTCGTTTACAGAAGGCCAGGTATGTTAAAATGTAGTGACGCAAATCTAATTTATGTTCTTGTATAGGAAACTTTTCTAGGCACAACGATCCTCCAACTTGACTACGTACAAGCCTGGTCAGGGAATAGCGAACAATGAGAGTAATGTTTTTCGGTCCTTTTCTTCCTGTACAATATACACTGAATGGCAGTTGCCTGTCTATTGGGGCACTGAGGTCTTATGAAAATAGTTACCATAATCTGCGATTAACATTCGAGAGAAATAGCCATATTTTCTGAGAATTACAAATAGCATTTAGTCTCCACGAAAAATGATAGGGATTATCTACTTAATAGTAGCAATCCACACGCTTAGTGTGATATCGCTCACAGTTACCCTTCTTGAAATATCATGTTTACAAGGTTTTTACTTTTTGAATTCTGGTGACCCCAAATGACTTTTGACCTCCACCAAAAACCATAGGCATCATCTACTCAAAATGGGCAAGTAACATGCTAAGTATGAGATCCCTCACAGTTACCCTTCTTGAGATATCATGTTTACAAGGTTTTGAACTTTTGACCTCTGGTGACCCCAAATAACCTTTGTCTTCTACTGAAAACAAGAGAGATCATGAACTTAATATGGGCAATTAACATGCTAAGTATGAGATCTCTCGGAATTACTCTTCTTGAGATACCATGTTTACTAGCAAGGCGTCACTTACGCACACACACATAAACACCCATAATCACACACACGACATCGTCATCGCATAGATTCCCTGAGCCTTCGACACGGAATCAAAAATGCATAAAGGCAATGTCAATTTTAAATTCTTTAGGGTCAAAAATTCCCCTTACCTACGGGCTTGTTAAGAGTACTTACGATGAAATGATATTCGTACGGGCATAGGGACACTTTTGCGTACGGTAGGTGAGGAGCAGGAGGAAGTTGCGATATTTCAATTCTTTGGCTGCATACAAGTTGTTTCCTTACAGTCCTGTCCAATTACGAGTAACGGAGAGTACCCTTACAACTGCAAGTACTAGCACAGTGGCAGTAGGTTCCATTTTTAAAGTCTTTGGTATGACCCGGCCAGGATTCGAACCCCAGACCTTCCTAACAATTAAATCAGCCTTTGTACTATATGTACAGTCGCCTTAGTCTGTGCCCTATTTTACAAAGAAACGCTCTTTACGGGCAATCTTGTACCACAGTC
Source organism: Holothuria glaberrima (assembly GCA_009936505.3). NCBI lineage: Eukaryota > Metazoa > Echinodermata > Holothuroidea > Aspidochirotida > Holothuriidae > Holothuria > Holothuria glaberrima. The sequence continues at coordinate 6,421 of WURT03047932.1, forward strand.
GTGTGGAAGTGATGGGCGAACCATGCTGTATGGAAGCCCAGGGCACTGAAAAGATATATCGTGAATGTGGAGACTTGGTGTTCCTCCTCCCCTATCCCTCCCCCATTTTTGTCTAGGATAAGGTTTCAACGATATCAAAATGAGAGTCAAATTACGGAAGAGGCAGAAAAATTAATTGTTTTTAATTCATAATATGGTTTTCCACTCTGCAAACACGGTCAGACTTTGCATGCAAAGCACTTCTCATCATGCTTCCACCACTACAGCCCCCCCCCCCCCACACCGGCAAATTTTGCACTGTGCCCATGGAGGTTAGTGATAAGCAAATATTTTGTCGGCTTATAGCGGTATCACAGTCCTCTTGACGCTAGGGTTTTTACGTCACATGAGACTTGACATGGAATCTTCAAGATTCATTTAGTTTGGAGGCTATCGGAGGACTTTTAAGTGGACGTTAACACTTTCACCCAACGTTTTAAACACATTTCCCTCAACTTTCTGAAACTGAGCTGCAATCCCAGCCCCGTTTGATAAGCCCATGTTTATAAGTGTTGTATTAAAGGCTAGATACCTTTCACATTTACATTCTTCTGTTTAGCTTAAAGACTATAGCTTTATTAAGAAAAATGTAATATAATGCTGCAAAGTAAAGCAATCAACAGGAAACTAACCGGGCACGCAAGTCCTTCTCTCCATCGATGTCAAATAAATTGAGGTATTCTTCCAATAACTCCGGATTTACACCCTGCGAAAAAAAAATGGAAAAGTAGAAGCGTACAGTAAAGGTGTATGAAATAGATATAAACTTCGTGAGTTATTGCCACATAGGTATGTTGCAATAAATATTGGCAGGGCTAAGGGCACACGAGGGGATCACCTATCCTTACTACTCCCGACCCCCCCCCCCAACTATTTCCTCCCCTAAAATATATACATTGACATATTTCTCGTAAAGGCATCTTTGTGGGTGAAAATTTATATTACAAGACTTGCGCTAGAAATAGAATCCTTGCGTGAAAATATATCTACATATTTAAGATTTACAGTATCGTTAGCTATTTGAGGTTCAACTGCACCATCTTGGGCTTTGAACCTTTAATTATTTCCCTTGTTGACGACTGAATGATGATAACTCCTGCAGAGTAGGGAGCTGTTTTGCGGCGGCGCTATTCTATAATATGGGTTAGGGTTCCTATATAGAGGGTGACGGGGCACAATAAGTTAGGAAAATTTGTACGCTTTCATAGGGGAGCATTTGAAGGCTTTGAGACATGCATATGCAGTTGTTTATCAATAGCCTAACTCTGATTGGCTAAAACCCTAATCCTAATCCTAACCCTGATTGGTCCTAACCGTCTGTGCCACCAGAGAGGGTTGCGACAACTGGTTATTTGATGCCATCTTGCCTCCAACTGGGAGAGCATTCTACGTACGTCTAAACAGGTTAGTTAAACGGTGATACTGATCTGCACAGCTAGTCTGAACTTATTTGGCGCAATAAATCATGTTTAACGGAGATTTTATTGAAAATCATGTCACAAAGGATAAATACGACTTTTAAAGAGACAGGGAAGAGATGTGGAATGGGGGACTGGGGTACCGGGATATTGCACGTAATATCAGACTTCACATGCGGTTTTACTGGGGACAAAAATACCTTAAAGCACAATTCTCAATGTGTAAAGAGTGACTGCACTGTTTATTTCCATACTGTGTTGACATAGCTGGAAGGGTAATCGACTGGAGTGGGGTGGGGAGAGATTCCAGGGGCTAAAGATCAATAGATGAAATCCATTGTTCAGGACTTTGTAATAACCATGATTTACTTAAGGTACTGTAATCACCTCAAGGTGGCATAACAATTAAACAGGGGTGAAAGGAGTAGCATAGCTACAAGGGGATTGAGAGGGTGCATTTCTCCTTGTGCTCCCCTCGCAAACCCCATCCCATACCCCTCTTAATATAACCAATCAAACCAACACATAATTGCAGTCGCTCATAGTCCCGCCACCGTGTCCTCGTATGAAAACTAGGTATGCCACTGGGCTGAAGTGGCGGCCTTCATTGGATAACAAGTGCTCTTTTTCAAGCAGACTGTTTGTAAGACCCCAGCAAACTATAATTCAAACAGGGGGGGGGGGGCATTATGCAAAAAAGCAAGTACTCCTTGGCTTCCGTGTCGGCTTATACAAATTAGGAGAGGGGGTGGACCTCAGTTTTATTCATGACATGGGGTGCAATACTGTAGGAAAATGTGTGAAAACAAGAATCTTCAAGCGTAGATACTTTGAGGTTTAAATAACCAAAAGGTGATTGACATAAAGGGACAATGCTTCACTATGAGAAGCTGCGTTAGTAAGCGTATGAGAGTAGGCAAGTGTATGCCTCGGCGGCGCCGGCCTCCAGGCCGAGAACTAAGCCCCCAGTCTCTTCCTCAGCCTTGGTAATTCATGTCTCGACTTGACCTCGGTCTCAGAGTCTAATGTCTCGATGTCTCTGCTCGAGGCCGGAATGAGGCATGGAAGAAAGCTTGATCACTTTCAGGTTACAAGATTACAAAAATTTTGCCTACATCGTTCATCGCAGTGATCGGAACGGTTCTGGTGCTAGCGAGCTAGCCTACAGCGTTGACTTAAGCGTTCCTATATATCTAATGAGGTATCAGTGTAGGACAATCAAACATGGTATAACGGGTTGTGACATGAAAGACAGATTAATACTTGCTCACTGAAAAATTCTTTGGATTCTCTTCCAAACAGTCAGTTTAATTCCTTTCCCCAGCCCATGAAAAGGCTTTCTAAATTTTCGACAACTTTTCAACCCACAGCAACAGAGAAAATTAATATAGAACAGAAACTTAAAATGCGTAACTTGAACTTAATAATCATTACTTTCAACCAAAAATCATCCGTGTCATGCTAATTAGACAGTCTACTTCCATTGCGTTTGCTTTATAAAAAAAAAATAAAAATAAAATAAAAAAAAACCCTGCAAAATTGATTCTTCTGTTCTATTTTCACGATTCAACCATAAAACATGTTTTTCCTTTTAGAGCTAAAGCAGGAGATTCTTCGCGTCTTACCTCTGGGTGATCTGAACATTTGTTGTTATTTCCTATGCGATTTCTACACCCTCATGCATAGCATCCTACCATTTTGACATTTGTTTGACCGGATTTCGGGACAGGGTGCTCACATATAGTCGCTTGTATTTGTCATGATGTTACCTTGCATTTTACGTAAGCAAGTACGTACGCGTACGTGTTACGCGAAAACGCAATGACTCTTTGGTTGCTCGAGGCAAAATAGCTTCATGTGTCACATGACTTGAAATTTTGGGACACGGCATGTCGCAACCCTCTCTATGTAGGAACCCTAACCTGGGTCAGGGGTTCGCAGCCTTACGTGGTGTCACGATTCCACATGGCAGCATCAGTTCAAATCCACAAAATATGCAAAGAGGTTAGAGAGAGTTGGGACTCCTTGAATTGCCCCTCATTTTTTTCCGTAACAGTAAATTTGGTTTCCCTTAAGGCTTATTTCCAAGAGTGCAACGGCGACCAATTCAAAGGTATCACTACCACATAGAATTTTGCTTACTCGATTTGAGAAGAAAAATTTGCCTCTCTTGATAAAGTACTAGAGGAGTTTTACCTGAGAAAATGGAGTCTTTATGAAGCCTGGGGCAACACAGTTAATTCGGATATTTCTTTCGTAAAGGGAAGATGCAATCTGTTGTGTCATCGCTACCAAACATAGTTTACTCAATGAGTATAATTGCAGGTCCTGAAAGACAATAATTGCAACAAAAGATTAATTTTAAATATAGTTTATTGTTAGCAAAGCTATATCACGTATACGGAAACACGGACGTGGTGCTAGAAATGTACTTGGTATAGTTATCCTAACTCATTGATCATAGAGAAATTTGTCAGATTGTTATCGATTCTCATGTCATGTGCTAGTGATCCTTTCGAAATCGCAAAGTGGGCCTAGCCGGGAAAGGAATGCATTGACTGTAAGAGGAACGTTTAGTTAACATTGTTAAGTACCTAAAGATCAAAGCTGAACTCAATTTGGAATGAAAAATTGAGTCTTAGACATTAAAATTTTCTGTATCTTTGTCTGTTTGTCTCTCGCTTGTCTATCCGTCTGTCGGTCTGGTTTTCACTCGGTCAACAACCTTGAGACTTCAACTAAGAGAAGTTGCACAGTAAGATTTTTCACTAAGTTGGTCTAGTTGCGGGAGGTTTCATTTAAACTCTTATGCGTAATGCAAAACGTCCCTGAGATAAATTAATGACTATTTGAAACCGCCATGGATACACTTTTCCCTACGTTACTTGATGTCGACTGTCTCTGTCTCAATCCCTTGTGTGCTACTGGGTTCAAACTGACTAATTTAAGTTAGAAAAGAACCAATTTGGTTTAATCTTTGGCAAGATTTAGTCAAATATTTGGCAATATTCTGCTTAGCGCCCCTTCTGATAAGATTCTTTTTAGATTTAAATAGGACGTTTGTTTTTTTCTGGAGTGGATGGTTCGTTAAGCTTAATGTAGCATATAAATTACAAGTAATATTTGTTGATACACATCTGTTGCATTTGGACTATTCAGTATTTACATACCTTACCAATGAGGGCGCCATTTGCTCCATACACACCAGCCGTCGAATTCGTCACGATAGATCCCCCACTATTGATATAACATAAGACAAGACTGAATATGTAGGCATCAACAGAAAGTGTGGAATTTGGTTCAATATCTCATCCAAGCGAGTAATATCTTCTCATTGTATATGCCCTATTAAAAGAGCTTTCTAAAATACGGATTTCAATTCGTTATAAATAACTGTTTGAATAAAGAATTAAATGAAAATTTAAATATTCTGGTGTGATTTAAATGTTGAAACACGGACCCTCGGGTCGGTGAGGGCATGACTGAGCACCAAATAATTTGTAGTAATTTCCAAAACAGAGAAATCATGGCAAAATATCGTATTCACAATTTTATTGTATAATAAAACTTGTAATTTGAACAAAAACAGCCATTAATTCAGAAGCTGTCACTTTGTTGGTCTTAAATTGCAACACCTACGTTTCTAACCCCCGTTCCCAAAACCTAACCTAGGGTTGCACTAAATCGTATAATAGATTACAGCACCTGGCAGATTCCTTTATGTCAACCGTAAAGTCACATGCTGGTCCCAAAAATATATAATTTCATTTCAAATCCCATGAGGAATATGACAGCACAGATGTTCCAACGATAGCCTTATTTTTGAATATATCTGTGTAGTTACAGCTCTAATGTCATCTTGCCAATTCAAATAACACGGGACTGACTCTTAGTTGTTAAAAGTCTTAATCGTCGCTTCGTTGTGACCGAGTCAAAAGTAGGGCTAGATATAAGCATAAGCCAGAGGGTCACGTGCCCATGTGCCCTTACAAAAATTTTGGCACAACCGAGACTATATTTTTAGGGCTACAAGGAAACGCGGCTTAATCTTTATTTCAGCGGCCCCTCACAGAGAGGCTTCATTATATAGGTTATCATATTTTGGGCTTTAGTCTACTGGGAGACGCAGGACTTCGGTGATGTTGATAAGAACTCGTAAATTTAGCTAGCACGCAACAAAATAAGGCAAGCTTTGGAGAGTATATTTATTGCAATGTATCTGTATTTCTAGGCCTAACTGGGATGTTGGCGAAGGTGTTTGTCTATCTTATCATTTTGTATATTTTCTTAAGAGGAAATGAGTTCAGTCCCCCTCCCCGTCCCCCAACCAGGTTCGTGCCAAAGGCCCCACCTTTTTTAATCCAACCTTACCCAAAATTTGTTTGATGTTTGTGTTTAGTTCCATAACATCGGTAAGATTGATCCATAGCAGTCGTATCCTTAACACTGATGAGATAATATCATGTTTTATTCTATATATAACACTAGTCAGAAACACAAATTTGTCTTATTATAAGAAGTTCAAAGCAAATGACAGACCCATTCTAACACAGAACTGTTGAATCATAGAAAAAATCATTTGGGTTTTGTCTCCCAAAATTTTTAAAAGGGATATGTCGTCACATTTTTTTTTTCTTCGTGAAAAGAGTACCGACATTGGCTTAGCGTTACACGAGGATATCGAATAATGTTAAAAAAGAAATTGAAACTGACTGACTCGAATCAGAATTACTTAAAGTGTGCCCTCAAAAATAACGATGCGTAACCTTTGATGCTATCTTACAGCTATCTCACAGCAATATGTATGCAAATTTGTAAATTAAGCATAACGATAGTGACTAAAATATCCTACCCTCTCTTTTTCATGTATGGTACACACTCCTGTATGAACTGAAAATTCGACTTCAAATTTGTGTCAAAACTCTGAAAAAAAGGTTAAAAAAAAGTGATGACTAACGAAACTTTTTTAAAAGAGCTTTTGCTCAAAACATCTCTGAAACTTATTTGGAACCTTAGTATTGCCTACTGAGAATATTCAGAAACAAACCACGCATTGCCGCAAGAAAACCTTTTTTTTTTTTTTTTTTACTTCCGACTTGTATACCAGATCAAACTTATTACGGAATTCACCCTGGGTTTGAATCATGGTTTATTTCTTTTTGAGAACATTGCCAGAGGACAAGGGTCCTCCCCGTACCTGGATGGCCATTCCTTTTCTTACCCTACACGAGTTAGTCCTCTAGAAAAGAAGTAATCGTTACTTGTTTTGTACGATTATAAGGTAGGCCTATGAACAGAAGCAGAAAACGGATGCCTCAAAATGTAGTTAATTTAAATATGTCATATTTTTCTGCCAAATATTGTTTTATTTTAGAAATTTATACACTCAGTCAAAGCACTTGTAATTTCTGTAATGTGAATCTTGAACAAGTGCACCGAAATGCCCTCAAGGCACCACTTCCCTCACCACTGAGGAGTGGTACTGATCGAAGCTTTAGGTCAGGACAAAGTCGGTTCGCCTCCAATTTCTTCGGCTGGGGAACCGATCTTGATAGTGAACCTATGCCAAGTTGAAATATTAGCCTAAGCACCTCGAACTGGATTCAAGCGCACTCCATCTTGTGAAACGCATTGGTCCACGAGGCGGTTGGAGAGCAAGATTCGGCCAACCAGAGACGTATAGTTTTGGGTCCCAAGGGGTCCCGAGTGGACATTTCTAGGATATTGTAGTGTGACTCCACTTGCAGAAAAGGTATCCCTTTTCCAACTTTGATATGTATATATGTATATATACAATGTATACGGAAGTATTGGTGTGACGTTGCGACTTTTGAATGTAGAAATTTCTACAGGTTTCAAAATTATGCGACTGTATCCGCTACACACCATTCTTCAATTTATATATATATACACACCATTCTTCAATTTAAATATATATATATATATATATATATATATATCGGTGTTTTGTAGCTTAAGAAACAACGTATTACGGGAGAGTTGACACCGCGTCGAATGGAGAGAGCTTTTAAAGTAAACCATACAACTATTTTGCTTATAACAGCTAAACTTCCAAATTTGCAAGCTAAATCTGAGAAAGCATAACTTACCTTGTCAAACTGTTCTTCGGTGACCTATGGAAGTGGGAAGTATAATAAAAGTTTTTTTGCCTGTCAGCCTCTGTCACAAGGGAGTATTGAAAGAAAAGGACAATACACAACTTATGTACTTACAATACTGCTATTATACATAAGAACCAATGTGCATAGTACGCAAATTTAAAGGTATATGGGTACGTGGATATTACAGTTTCCGGTATCTTTATACCAAAGATTGGTTTGGATTTATTATATCTCTAAACACCTGCCTAAAATATGATCTCGATTCTCGCTCATATCATTTGCCATATGATGCCACTGCCATCTGAGGTTTTGAGGTAGTTTAACAAGGTTTTGAAGTAGAAAGCGGGAAATCTGACCCCATGAAGAAAATGATCCACACAACTTTATTTTGCTACTGTTGGAGTATAAGTTATGTGAT
>WURT03047943.1:0-14416 GCA_009936505.3 Holothuria glaberrima
TCTGATAGGTATAGCAAAAGGAATGAAGGACTAAAAAGCGCATTTCGGAATGCTTTTTGGTCGTAAGTGTATTAACAATCACCATCTATACCAAAAATGGCTGCGCGCGAAGCGCTCGGCATTTTTTTTTTTTTTTTGGAAAATGTATAGCGTCAAATACGTACTTTCAACCTTCCACAGTATGCTACAAATTAGATTGAGAGATCCCATGTTGATGCAAGGCCCTACAGATGTTTGGAGATGTATCTCTGTTTTTTTTTCAGAAAGTGTTGTGATCGGAACAGTTCCATGTATAATTACCTTAATAATGGTAATGAGACGAAGTGTAAACCGTGACGCATGCGCCCGAATCGCGCTGAAACTTTTGTCAAAGGCTAGTTTTAATTCGATTTTACGTGAAGAAAATGTTTGGTTTTATTCTCACTTGATCTAGTTGGAAAATAGATACAAAGTTAACATAGGCCCAGTCGGAAAATATGCTAGACTGAGGAATCAGAAATTCGAACTGGTATTTCAGATTTTCCGACTACCGTCTCTCTGACGAACTTTGGGGGTGAGACACCCCCACATCCCCGGTCGCGACGGCCCTGATTGGTTATCTCTGCATTTCTAAGTTAAATTTACGAGTTAGTTAAAAAAATTGCTAGTTAGTTGTGAAATTTGAAGGATGCGTAAATAATTTGTCCTTGTAAGATTAAAAAAAAATGTGATTGGAATTGGTATAAAACCAGAGAGCAAATCCCAATGAGCTGTGCGCTAAAAATTTAAAATAGTCTGTTTAAAAATAGTAGAAATTTGTTAGAATTTTATGATAATGGATTAGTTTTGCAATTCAAAATGAAATCAGCCATTACTAATATGGCTTCAAAGTGCTAGATTCCTGCGTACTTTACGCCCATCCATCATTTCGGCTACGTTGTCACAATTCTGTGTTAAGTCAAGTAGGGAAGCTTGGGTGGAATAATTGCAACCCCCGGGTAAACATTCTCTCCATCAAGAAACCCACCACATCATGAAGAAATCAACTGTTAGTGCAACTTATATTGTTGTGAGAAATACTCATAATACGATTTTTACGGTCTTTTCAGTGAGTATTAAGTGCCATTTGTAGATAATTGGCTTAAATGGGTTGTTCTTTTGCCTATATTGCCTTCAACGTCTGATCCCCACCGGGTATTTCCCCCTTGATCGTTCCATGGGCCCTAAGGCTGACTCCACGCAGATATGGCTCCCCTCAAAGGTAATTCAGAAATTCATACGCTGTGCGTACTGCAGTGAAAATAAAGTTATGAATTTCTAGCCCTAGAGGTGTAAGATAGTTCACATACTATTTCCAGGATAAGAACGTGAATTATTAACAATGAATACGCCTCTTATGATTCCGTTATTCCATAGTGGTGTATTTGAATAGATGTTATAACTGTTAAAAGTATGGCGGCATGCAGCCATTAAGAGCTGACTTTACTATCTAAGTGTGGAATTAAAATTCCGTAATCAAAATTCAGTTGAATTTTTTTCATATACTTTACGCGTTCTGAAGATGTAGCTCTTCAAACTGAAAATATGAATGGAGAATCTTATATGATTTCATGCAAAAATAAGAAGGAGCAGTGTTGTGCGGTGTTTACATTCTAAGTTTTGTAAACTACGGTACCTCTTAATTACTTGTCGGCTAGTAAACGGTTAGTGCATAGACATTTTTCAAATTGACGCTGTTTCAGAACAAACCCTTCGGTATATATCAATATCAAAATCGTCCTTAAAATTCAGTTTAGAAACTAAAGCTTGCATACATAGTATCAGTCCCCTCACTTGACAGATTTGCATATCCAGCTCATACTTAATCATATAAAGGTGTAGAATATAACTTAACCTTCCTAATTTTCATTTTTTGAAGAATTTTGATTGGAATAATGGCTATTTTCTACGTTTAAATCTTGTTTTCATCAACTAGTCAGCAATGTCAATTTCATTTATCCAGTGCTTTACGCCCTTCGATTTCAGTGCGTGTTGGCGATGAGATATATGCAACTCAGTGGATTGCCCTCTTTTACAAACCGTAACTGAGTATCCATCCTTTGCCTTAGTTTAAACTTACCTTAACTTACTGACGTTCCTCATCGATTCCCAAGTTAATTATACCCAAACCGATTTAGTTAGTTAGCGTGCGATTGGTATATATTAAAAGCTTAGAGGGTTAATTTAGCTTATAAGAGGTGTGCATCAATGTGGTCGTGTTGCCATGGCGCCATCCGCTACATCATCGCCTGGAGACTACTTCATCTCCACACATCTGGAATCACCGTTTCCATACAGTTTCAACGAAAATACAGGTAGCTCAACAATGTATTATTCGTTGAAACCAAGTGTCTAAAACATACAAATGTCTAAATGTTCGATTTCAATGTCTACGTACCCAATGTCTGTGAATTAATACTTTCATAATATAAATAAAGTGTACTAAGACTGTGCCACTAGAAGGAAATTGTTTTTGCCCTTTTCAGGTTTTTAGCTTTGTTTTTTGCAAGATCAAAGATTGAAGTGACTATCTCAATTTTAATATCACGTGCCGTTGTGTTCACATTTTACATTTTGAAATTTTGATGTGTACTTATTTGTTTCGTACTGGCCATGTCACTAATGAACATATTGGGCAAAAATTGTCCAACATCTAGCCCTATATTGGGAGTTAATGCAAAAACCTCAACATGTAGCAAAGAGTTACTATAACTGACTTTGGTATCCAATTACCTCAAAAATTGTGTAAAACTTGAACTATTTGGCTCAAGAGCGTTGAGGAAACTTCCTACCCATCAATTGTGCAATATGATACCAACGAAAAGGAAAGACATTACAAGGCTTGGGCACTTCATCTTCAATGTTTAGTGTACACTTTACTTATCCATGATATTCATTCGTTTCTATTTCTTTTTCAACCAAGGACCGAAAGTAATACACAACCCATCACAAAATGCTGGTTTTCAGATATGGCAAATATTAATGATTATGTAATTTGTTCGTGACCTTGGCCTTGCTTTTATTTTATGTATTTGTTTACTTTCATTTTACTATTTTAAAGATTTATTTCTGTGTAAAACTTTCTTTTGAATTTTGTTTTTAAATTGTACATACATGTTTCATTTTTTTATAATTCCTAAATTGTGAAATTATGTTGAGGGCCTCTTGTAAGATTAGCATTTTTGTATTGCTAAATGAGTTGTACCCTTGAAAGTTGCACAGTTGCATAATTCATAGTTATTACAAATCGCTTGAAAATGAAGTTATGAAAAGCTTGAACAAAATATCATGGTTTTCATAATTCATTTAACAGTATGAAATATATGAAATGGATTGAGTACATTAAATATGGGACCGGCCGTCGGGGAGCAAATAACAATATGGACTTACACTGAGAGGAAACTCTCAGGCAACGACACCGTTTATGCAAAACATATATTGAAAAGCCTTGGTCTAGTCTATTTGGTTTATTAGCTTGCTCCGAATTTTGAAAACAATCAGATGTAAAAGGCTCTGAAAAATAATGCACCGATGGTTTCTACTTCCAGAAATACAAAATCAATAATATTTGCTAGGCCATATCTGAGAGTTTGCAGTTCCTGATAAGTTGCATATTCCTGTAGGTCCTGGTTAAAGGCTAATATATCAATGTCGTTTTGAACGTGAAGGAGAACGCCTAACATTTTATTTCATTTCATTTATACTTTCTTTTCACAACTGTAATCATACATCCAGGAACGATTTACAGTAATAATTTAATAATGTATTTAGTTAAAAGGGAATTTTTCTAAAGAAACTCTTGGGGCGTTTGACGTCCCCGGAATTATGGACTCTTATCTCTGACTTTCATTGGTGTACAGCGATTTAGCTCTCAGTTAGACACGTCGAACCTCATTCAAGCGTGTGCTACATTCTCAAAAACGTTGGGTAACAAAATTTACCAACGTTTGTGAAAATATTGAAATTGGGTTAAGATTGCCTAATAATTTAGTTACCACCCAATTGGGTATTCAACTTCTGGATAAACCGACTCATCAACAATAACTGGTAAAACTTCACCCAATTTCAGTATTTCGTATACGTCCCCGTTGTTGGTGAAAATTTTACCCAACCATTTTGTAGAGTGTAGTTTGCCGTGTTATTTTTGCAACGTTAAGAAAATAGTGTCAAATTTTGTGGCAAAAAGTAATGTACGAGCATACCTCCTTTTTAAAGTCAAAGCTGTCCGAATGTATTTTCGGTGCATCACGTCTCAGTACTCCAACTAAGAAATGTGAAGTAAGTAATATATTTGCCTCACGAAAAACTTGCAAAGAATGAACTGTCTAACCTTAAGCAAACATTATGCTTCGTAGAAATTTATTGTTCAACAAACTGTAATAAAGTGAAAATATGCCTAACCGTTGGGCTTAGTTTCCGACAGTTTTGGATAATACCATAGACGTGTATATCCACGGTAATTTTTTGACCATTATGTGAGGAAGGTTAAACCAACATTATATCCAAGAAGCTTTTACCAGTAAAAAAAGTCTCAGAGTTTTAACAGTGTAATAACTGTCATGCTTCAAAACAGGCTTTTAATCAAGTTTTGGATTTGAAACCATGTTTGTCCTGTTTTGACATCGTAAAGGACTTCCATAGCAAGATATTGTTTGTAGCCTCTAACCATGTGACAAAATCTCTCGAGTATATGTTAATTTTTCTTTTATTTGTGACTTACTGTCCAATGAATTTATGCACAAAGATGCAGGCCCATTAACAGGGGGAGAGCACAAACTTACTAAGAGTGATATTTGTGTATTTGGTAATTTGATATGTTCCATAAATATGCCTCCAAGTGACCTTTAATTGCACTACCCGAAGATTAACTTCTTACACGTTTAATACACCCTTGATTCTCAATCGTAAACTGAAGTATCTACCATACCTAGATATTCGAGCATGCAAGGAAGTGTTGTTCCTTAATTAGTGTAGTTTCAAGTTAAGATCAACGGCACGCACATGACCTAGTAAACTACGTGTACTTAATTATGTGGGATATTTGCTAGCTTCAAATATCCCATAATTCACAAACAAAATTTGCGGTATGACACATGCTATTCTCTTTGAAATGTCATCTGCTTTGTTAATTTGACAATTTGTTACAAGGGACGAAAGCCAGTAGTATATTATAACTCTTTGATGGATTTACATAAATTGTCTCTTTGTTTGTAAAGTTAAGAAAAGTAAAGGTTGGTCATAAATTTAGAGGCTTTGAAAATGGACTGGCAAATATATACCTAGTTTGTAAGAGAGCGGTATTTAAATCCGTTTCATTTAAAGATGACCCAGAAATCGGTCAATTGTCTTTACATCTGACAAGCAATAACGATCTTAGAGTCTTTCACCAATGAAATTTTTCGTTTGATATTTTTAATGTCTTTTGTGTCATATCCACTTCATTGTACTTAATTTTTTACGTTTTTTGAAATTATTTTGCACAACTCAATCATTGTAAACCAGAAGCAAACATTTGGAAAGGTAAAAGTAATCCTTTCAATGTTTGCATTTTCAAATATCTCTGTAACAAAAGGGAAACATGCCTTAATTTCTTATCTTTGAAGTCACATTATGTATAATGTATACGTTTTTGTTACGATGCATTGAGTTTATGGATTTGCGTCATCACCTACCGTAGTTGATAATCACCTTCTAAAGCACATGCTGCCCTACACGGTTTGACAAAAGTATGGGCAGGCCTCTTCTCTGGGCATGCGCGCGGGGATTTCATTCCTCTGATGTCATGTGCATAAGGTCTATTAATGATGGTGTATGTATGGTGACGAATAATGTATTTATGATGTCATTGTCTAAATACATTATCTCTTTTATGTACTTCTTTTTCTATTAATGTCTTTTTTCCTTGCTTCTGTTTTTTTTTCAACTAGAAAAAATTCATAATTCCTCTAAATATGGAAAATTAAATTTTTTCTTTTCCATTGTCCAGGGGCGAGTAAGTTTCAACGAAGTTGGTGACAGAATGGGAATGTACAAAATTACTAGATTCGTCAGTGAGTAATTCTGTTTTGTATTTCTCTGCAATTTTCTCCAAAATTATATATTCGTTCTATTTCAAACTTACTTTGAGATATCCTTTAATGATCCTATCAAAGTCCCTCCTCCGATATCTTCATAGACGTGTGAGAAGATGTTGTTTCAAGGGAAGCGGAAGCTGCTTGCCCCAAGATTTTTCCTTATTGGCAAACAATTTTTACATGAACTTTGCCCCGAAAACAACATTTTTTAGCAAGTTGCACCCAAACTCCAGCCATTTGCGTCAATGTGCATCTTGTGCACATTTCAAAAAACATCAAAAATTACGTAGATGGAAACTCCACGCTTAAAATTTTAATGGAATGAAACTGCTAGTACAGGGGCTGGAACATCATTTTATTATTTATGGCGTAAATTATTTAATAAAAGATTTGTTTGTTTTTGCTTTCGTTTTTTGGGGCTTTCATGAAGAGCAAATTCGTATAGGGTAACAATAAAGAACACACACCTGTACTAGGTACTAGCGTCCTCACTTTTAGTAATACAGTTTTAGAAACAAAGCCTAGTCCTTACACGGACTTACTTAAACCAACTTGGAATGCGAAGTATGTCATACAAACACGTTTTCAACGCCGATAGGTTACTTCTCATTGCCGTAGAAAACTTTTCGTTTTTATCTTTGCAAGCGCTTCTCCGGAGACTCGCTAAACCATCTTGAGACTTCTACATCAGAAGAGGCTATGTTTTTGCTTTGTTTAAAAATGTACCAGCGTCACCAGTGGCGCTTTCAACCAGATTGTTAGGCAAAGATTTGATAAGTTTGAGTTCATCAGCTCATCTGTTCAACTTTTATCGACGGGAGACGTGCCAGTAGCCAAAAACTCAATTTTGTGGGGGTTGAGGTTGATGTTTAGAGTTATGGTTGCATGGAGACATTCGGGCCCGTAGCCAGTCAAGGTACTGAAAGGGGGAGAAATGGCTTAAAAGAAGAGAAAAAATTTTCAAAGGGGCTTCGCCCCCTCCCTTTTCTACGGGCCTGGATACATTACCAGACTTTCTGGAAGTGGATTTAGGTATTAAGTATTGGTACATTATCAGAATCAAGACATTAATTTATAGATGTGTCTCCCACTTCACATTGTAGGTGGGGGACAAGCTAGGAGCATGCATCTCCGACAGGATTAGTGTCAATGGATACTAAATGTGTCATCACGGCACCTAAAGGTGAATTGCGAATAGCCACAAGTGTTTACTTTGTTTTTTTTTTGTTTTTTTTTTTTGGTTTTTTTTGTTTTTTTTTCTTAAAGTTCTGGTTATGCTTACAATAACATAATGCATCATTTGTGATCTATATTTTAATTTCATTAAATTAGTTTCTCAAATTTTGAGACTTTAGCCTTTAATTGACTTAAATGGTTAAGAAGTTGCCAGTATTTGACTGTTTTGAGGTTTTCTTGTAGTTCAGTGGTGCATGGAAGCCCAGAAGTGGGTTACAGTTGTGCAAAGTTGATTAAAAAGTTCCTCCTAACGGGTTTCAACGTCGAGGACCTACTTTCAGTCGTGTTTTTCGGTGATCGTACAGTGTAAACATGAAGAGCCTGAAGTAAGTGATATAATCGAGGAGACAGCGGACACTCTACGACTCATGCCGGCGGAAACATTTCTTAGGAACAAAATGCAATGAATACATTTGAAAAGTTACTTTAATATGGAGGTATCCGATGAATCAGTTAGTAAGAATTCGAGAGTCTTCCTGTATAAGAGGCAGTTCTGTGACATGTTGGAATGTAATTGCTAGGACAAATGTATAAAGATTGTTGCCCTAGGTCTACGGGCTATGTGGCTTACTAGTAACTCGTCGGAGAGATATTATCATATCAAGTAGTGGGGGCACTTCTGGGTTATGTGCAAACAGAAAATTATAAAAAGGAGGTCACAACTTATAGAATGGATGGGATACATTTGATTCTTCAAAAAACACTCTTTGTGTAAGGGTTTATTTTTTAATTCAATTGTGCATTTGTCTGGAACATTTGAAATACCGTTTTAAAACGAGACTCGTCGGTTTTAATAACATTCCAAGACACATTCCTGCTGTAAAACTACAAGGGATTAGAACTTCTAATAGCCTTTAAATCGCAGTGATTGAATTGGTGAGTTTAATCTCAGAGGGTGAAGGGAGGGCTCATGACCACCACCAACGTTCTCATGCATAGTTTTTCAAAAGACACTGCAAATGTTTAGAAGGGAAGAATCTGAAAGGAGGTGGAGGATTTCGAGAAGAGTTAAAAATTATATGAAAAGATATGTCGTTGTTTTCTCCAGTGAATCTTTTATTTTTTTAGCCCCCAAAAAGCTTAATGGAACGTGGGTTTGGGATATCTAATAATACAACCATCCATATTAAGGTACTTTAAATTATATTGTAAATAAAAATGAGATAAATTCAACCATACAGAGTGAACTATCTTCTACCTATGCTGAAGTTCTTGTCCAAAGTTTTCGGCGAATATCATAGAAAGATAATGTTCAATTTGCAGGCTAAGGGAGACGTGTCGTTGAAACACAAGTGAGCAATTACAATCACTACATCCAGGGGTATCGCAGAAATATACCCAGGGCATTACAAGTTTTAGTCACAATGTCATGATTGAATCGATGGCAAAGTTTAAAATTGTCAGGATGAAAAAACGAGTACACAAGCTGACGGGTGGAAGGACGACTTATTATCTTGTCTGAAGCCACTACTACTCTCTAAAGAGAGGTTAAAAGGAAAGAAAACAAACATAGACCTGGGACTAATAGACACCTCATATAGTAGTAGGGTTGGTGTACATTAGTAGCTTTCACCAACGGACATTAATTCCTATTACTTTCATATCACCTTGAAATCAACGAATAGAACGAATATAGTTTTGTCCTCTTCGTTCTACCGTTCCAACAAATCAATCTTTCTTCGTGGTCTCTGCGTTATACTGTTAAGATAATGATCATCGTAGCCGACCTTTGCTCAGAGAGAAAATCCTGCGATAATTCATTGTCTGTAATATGCCTATTGACTTCCAACTACGGGAGAGTAGGACGGCTCAGTAATTAAGTTGATCGTTCGCTCCTTTCAACGCCATCATGTTGTCAATTTACACACTACGTTACATTTCCTTTAATCCGTTCACAATAACATAAAGTATATGTATACCTTTACAAGTGACTAACGTTTAATTATACGCTTCACAATGTAAATTTTATGCACTGTGCTCAATTAAAGGATCTTGTACGTACGGTAGCTTAATAGGGACATGCAAAGAAAAAAAAGCTCCCTGAAAAGTCAAAATTTTTACTTTTAATCTCGAAATTTCGACTTTTAAAGTCAAAATTTTGACTTTTAATCTCGAAATTTTGACTTTTAATCTCGAAATTTTGACTTTTAATCTCGAAATTTTGACTTGTAATCTCAAACTTTTGACTATATATTGGCGCATTACAGGTGAAACCAGGATTTTAGTTTTACACCTTAATATAGACAAGAAAAAATGAATGCCAATAGCAAGTTTCATTTAACGCACCAGTTTATTGCAAGAAGTAGACGGAGGATGACGGAGGTTTTCTTTTCAATATGATGCACCCACATACCAAGTATGACACTTATCTGGGTTTCCTTTCTTGAGATATCGTACTAAAGAGATAAGTGTCACAATCACACACACACGCACACAAGTCGACTTTACATACAATCTGATGACCTCTTCGTTATTTTCTTTGTGTTTTCTTCCTTACCCCTAAATTTAACAATAGACTGTCTTTTGTTAAATTTCCAAGGACTTGAGAAAACTATTTAATTTCCTTCTTTGGACCTGAAATCCATTGTTTAGGTCCTCAATCTGAATGCAAAACAAACCCACCTAGATACGCATACACATACAGGCCCGCACAAATGCGTAGATTCCTTGACGGGCGTATCCAGGACTGTATTTATGGGGGTGGGGGCAAATATGCGCGATACTATCTAAGCGGAGTGCCACCATGAGTTTGCGTGGAGCATCCGGAATACAGGAAATGACACTTCCGAGTGTATTTTAATTTGCATTTTGATATCTCATACTTAATAGGGATATTTATATAAAAGTGAGAAATTTACACTATAAATTACATTTGGGAGAGAATATTTTGGATTTTAACTTAAAAGGCATTTTTCAATGGCTTTTTACAAGGGTCTTATGCAGGGCCTTTTTTAACATACATACTGGGTGGGCCATGCCCCCCCCCGTCCCATACACAACCCCCACTGAGCTCATTTGGCCCCCGCCCCCCCAGTATGGTCTCTTTTTCGGGAAATTTTGTTTTCAAACGGTTAAACATTGCCTAATTTTACGCTGACAGGATAGGGGAAAGTACTAAACTACTTCACTCAGTGAAGAAAATGAGGATAGCTAGATGTATGTAAGCCATGTGGAGAGCAATTTCTGGCAATCTGGACAGCACTAGCCTACACGAGGGAGGCCACTGGGCCATGACCCCTTCACTGATGCCGATTTTTTTTTAGTCCCTAAAAATAAGTTAACTTTTTAATATAAGTTTTGCTCCAAAAGGTAGCATATGTGGTACCAGATTTCATGGAAGGACACCCAATTTTTCAAAAATTTCCAAAGGGGAGGGGACAAACCTCCCCTTAGACCTCCCCCGGGCCAGCGATCACATGACATACTGCATGGCCCGTGAGCACGCCACTACTGGACGTGCATTTTTCTGAAAAATCCCGTCGTAAAGTGCGCACCAATCAATGGTGGCCCTCCGCTTAGATGGACCCTTTCGTAAAACGCCCCCACTAAAAAATTCTTAAAAAGGCCCTGGTCTCATGTGAAAGAGAAAAATTTCTAGTTCATGCCCAATACTCTTTTCCAAACTCCAGGTATCTCAAATTAAAGAGTACTATTTCTGTCAAAAAATACCTCCAGTCTTTATCAAGGTCACAGAATGTTATTTAAAGTGGGTACATTGCCTCAGTCCTGTTTGTCCTTGAAATTGATACTGTTGGAATGTTTGAATATGTTTACATGTAGATTTAGCACGAATCTACTCCATATGTAGGGCATAACAAAAAAGTTACTAAATATTACCTATATAGCGACATCAACATCATAAAAAATTCAATTTTATATCAAAAGAATGTGCCGTGATGACATCACAGATTTCCCATAATGCACTTCTTCTTGCTATTGAGATGCAGTTTTCACCTCCTAAAAGGGAAAAATTTTCAGCATTTTTCGACCTCATTGAATTTTGTCTCTGACAAATCCCTTTCATATATTACTCATTTTACGTATGTAAGTATGTACGTGGCATAATGCAAACATCACTCTAGTAAGTTGAAGGGTTTCTTTTCATTTTCAACTAATGTCATCACGTATACCTTTGCGTTTGTTTTACACGTTGTCTGTGAATCTTTAAAGCGGCTCATTGAGTTGACATCTGCTATTTTTGTGACGAGTTTGAAGGTAACCATTGCATGACAATGTTTCTAATTAGCCTCATTATTCATGTTTCACTTCCTACAGTTACCAAAAAATGTGAGAACCTGTAGTTTTTGTGGAAAGGGATTGTATATGATTGCTACATAATGGTAAAAAGTGTCTGGTCACGAATTTGTAATAAATGATTTTAATCATTAATGATCCTGGCATTACCATTTCAGTTGTGAGTCAGATGGACAGAACCTCTTAGTTTGATCGTTTACCATCAAGATGTGAGTGAATCTCAACAGTTGTGAAAAAATCATGAATTTTGTGAACCAACTCAATATGTCCCTTTAACTGATGTAAGGTCCTGAAATACCTCCTATGGAATACATATGGTATTCGATGCCTATGCTCATGTAGAGAGCTACCTCTGCTTGCTAAGGACGCGCCACCAGTAATGCATCACACCCGGTTTCCTTGACAGCGCAAGGCCGAGCAGGCATGGGTGTGGATCATGAGGGGGCGGGGGACTCGCCCCTCACTTTTTTGAAAAGGGGACATCTCAAAAGGTTCCCCCACTTTTTCAAAAGTGATGAAAACTAAAACTTTTATGAATTAGGTTAACGAGTTGATACTACATTTTAAAAGCTAAATTACGCCCAAATATGGCACCTTCCAATTTGCATTTTTTCAAAGTGGAGGGAGACACCCCCTCCCCTTAGACCCCTTCTCCGGGACGGCTATTCGCAAATGGTGAAAAGTCCATCCCTCCACCTTTGCAGATGGATCCACGCCCTTACGAGCAGGGTGCTGGGATAGGGAGTTGCCACTAGAATACATTCACCCCCTTGCGATGAGTAATAAACATGGGATGGGGGGTCCAAATGGACGTATGGATCTGCATTTCCCTACCTTTGCTGGTTTCCCTTTCAACGTTCCAGATTAAATCTGGAATATTTGTAATACAGTTCATCAATATTTACAATACAGGGAAACCCCACTTTAGCAGATAATACAACATCCTAACTACTACAATACTTTCAATTGCACACCTCAGTCTACTCGAACAAGATCCCTTCTAAACTTCCAACAACTGCAACAGTTTTGGCTGAAAGAAAAGATATTCCTCAAAAGTTCTTCTTTCATTCCAAAGCCTACGTTTTTTCTATAATTTTATGAAAAATTTGTCTTCAACTGAGCTGTCAAAACTCATTAAGAAGAGATGTATGACATACAGGTGACGTTCAAAACATGTAACTCCAGGAACGACAGAGAGTAGATTTAAATCACACCTCAGCTTGCCCAAATAAACGATCTGCATCAGTTAAATGTCACGGAAAATAACCTCTGGGCGAGAATTAGTTCATCAACCCATTTTTGGTGACGAAAAACACTAAAATGCTGTCATTGTTAATTATACTGTCAAGCTCTTAAAATGTAAGGATGCACTTATTGTGGAAGATATGAACCTCTAGCTTGATCAAATACAGGGGCCTATATGTAAGCATTTCGACCATAGAAACCGTCTGCAGGAATATTTAAACAAATGGGTGGCTTTAAATAGAAACGTTTAACTGGATGAAATCGTTTAAACGTGATTCGTGTTTACTTGACACATTGACACATTGCATCTTCTTATATCTTTTAGATACTGTTCGGTTCTCTAAGCAAGTGAAACCTATACCAATTCTACACACACACACGCATATATGTATATATATGTATATATATATTTATGTGTGTGTATGTTTATAATTTGTTGATTCCGGGTGCGTTGGATCTTCATATTTCAAGTAAATACACATATATTTCAAGCATTCACGAAAACATGGGGTGTCTTATTTACCTCCAGTATTCTTTAACACTTTCCAGGTGTCTTCGTCAAGAGTTGACCAATACACTTAATGTCCAATTGACAGACACACCTAGTTTAAAACAGACAAATGTAAGCTTTTTTAGTGCAAGGTCCTATTTACCTTTTTATATCACTAGCAAATTTAGCCTCCTTAAGAACATGATATAAAACATATGAGCGAGTATTAAATGAATCACGTTACTATCATTTCAAATTAATCTACTACTTTTTCTTTTGCACCAAACCAGACGGCAGTTACGAAGACATTGCCAGCTATAATGAAAAGGAAGATAAAATGGTATTCTTCAAGACTCAAAAAGAGATTTGGGGTAGGTACTAAATTTTAATTATTATTTTTTAGAGACCGTGTGAGACTTGTTAAATTTAGTAAAGGATGATGGGTCCCTTGGGTGGACAGTTTGATGGGAACTATTTCATTGATTTTTATTGATTAAGCAATTTTAACTTCATCAGAGGCGACGGGATTGCTTAAGTGCGTTGAGAGTACACCCATAGGAAAGTGATTACGGTTTTTGTGAGGGGGCTGTTTGATCAAATATCTCCACAATATTTGATGTTTTAATATACTGTGCATCTAATTTATTCAAACAATCAAAGGGAAGTTCATCCTGTTATCTATCTTGTGTCTTCTCAAATTTTGGTTTGTGTTTCCTATTTTATAGATTTAAACTAATGCATGTGTATTATCTGAATTATCTTATAAGTTTTCTTCCTTTATTCTGTTGCGAGACTGTGCAATTGGTCGTTTAAGGAAATTTTTTTTATTTTTTCCCTTTTTTACAAAGATTCTCTCTTTTCAAATGCACCGGTTAGCGCCAACACAAAATGTAATTTCCAGATATCAACATGTAAACATATGTGAAAACGTCTTGTTTCTGCTTAAAAAATCGCTATGAAGATAAAGTACCTTCTACATGTCAAAATATTAGTGGATTGTTTTCGAGAAATGATAAGTTCCTTTTAAAAGAATAGTCCAGACCCAAATTTATGTTTGATATGTTAAAGAGGAACATTTTCTGAGCATTCTGTGAAATTT